>JAQFVV010012611.1:1348055-1436508 GCA_028023455.1 Epiperipatus broadwayi | reverse complement strand
CTGACATACAAATCTGACCGGCACAATATATATATATAGAATGGATTATTTCTAATAATTTACTGAAAAAATTTTAAATTTTGAAGTTGGATAGTAGATGATGTATGTTGTCTGTTAATATTCTTTGAATAATTTAGTAAAGGCAAGTAAAATAATTGATGTATAGTGTTGGGTTGGTATTTGTAAGAAAACAGTTAACTAAAAATCATTATAAGATTGTATGTTTGGGAGAATTGTCCATAATAAATTATGATTAAATAAGTCTTATAAATAATAATTAGGGTAAATTTTAAAAGTAATGCTTTAAAGTTAAACAAATAGATTTAGTAATAATAATTGTATGTTATGGCTATATTTTTAAAATCATTTGATTAAAAAATAATAATGTGGGAGAAAAGTGTAATTTTTTTGTTTTATAATATTAAAATAATTATTTTAAAATTGTGCTATAATAGTGATTATGTAACATTTTATAAATTAAATTATTATTTTAGTCTTTAAATTATTAGCGCCTTATTTAGTTTTGTAAATTACATGATGCACACCTGTGTTCGAAAATAGAATAATATTATCTGTTATAAATGTTAAATTGGATTTTAAAAGTGAATATAATAAATAAAATCAGATTTGTTTTTTGGTGAAAATAAATACGTTAAGTTCAAAATAAAGTAGAAATGGTAATAAATATTGAAATGTGATTTTTAAAAATTATTTTAGAGTCTATAGTAAGTGTAAATAAAATGTGAAAATTAAGTAAGAATTGAATAATGTAATAAAAATAAATATTTAGTAAATTATTATTAACTTTAACTTTAAACCAATGTTCATTGTCCCGGATAATTTGAGGCCAGAATTGTTTAACGGACCAATCAAAATTGGAATCAGCTGGAGTATTTAAGAGCTGTTTACATTTTGGCAGATGATTATTGAGCTGTTATCTCATTCTACCGACGTACTATTATAACATCGTTAATATTGTCTACAATTTTGGTAAAGTATTTAGTAGTGTAATAATCCATTTTATTTAAATTCAATTTTTGTAAAAGTACAGTAGTCTATTATTATAAGCTCGTGAGATATAGAAATGTTTTGCTAAAAAATTAAATTATTCCTTACTTTGCCAACCTGCTTTGTTCAATTTGTCATCAACTTAAACATGAAGAAGTTATCACTAAATATAAAAAATTTAATGGTGGTATTCAAATGTTATTATCATATAAAGTATATAATTTTGCCTATGTTGATAAGTCATATTGATTTACGACTAAATTTTATAAAAAGAACGTCACGGAAAAAAAATATATAAAAAAAAAATTTTTCATTAAAAGATATAAAGTGAAATGAGATAATATATTTTATGAAGAAAATTTATTTAAAATACAATGGAAAAATACTTTTAAAAAAAAAGACTTTAAATTTGACCGAGCAATTATTTTAGAACGTGGAGATATTTCTTTCTGAAGAAATATTGGAAATATTTTAAAATTGGAATTTTTTCCTAGAAAATATGAGATCATTTGTGAGTATGTGAGTTATATCCTATTTTAAAAAATATTACAAGTTAGTAATTAAGGTATGTGGGACATACAAAAGTTTATTTAAATTATTTGGGAAAATAATAAGTTATTTGAAAATATTGGGAGAAGTATTGGTTGTATCAGAAGATATTAAACCTCAGTAAATATGGAAAAGTTACAAGAATTTGGAAAATTACCTTGATGAAGAGTATTTAAAATTAGATATTTACCTAACAATACATGTTAAAGATTTTAAAGTTTTGGAGATAAGAAAAATATTAATTATATTAGTGTAAGTCTTATAGAATAAAAGTAAACGTACCATATTTAACTTGAACTGTCAGTTTGGATTATATATTACAACGTTAAGAACCGGAGCATGCATGATTATTGACGTCAAAAGTGTGTATTAATGTTTTTTACCAGGAGAAAAGATACTTCCTGTAATGAACTTATTATCAAGAAAAGAACATTTCATCGTAAGAAATTCTAATAAAATTATTGTAAATATGGTTTTAGAATTAATTTTTACTAACACAATTATAGTAATATTTATTCATAGTATAAATATAGCGTAGAAACAGAAAACATTAAATTATTTACTAACTTAGTAATTAAATTTTATTGTAAAAAAAAAAAAATCTTTAACTTAGTATATTTTAAAGTGTGATAATGTGGAATAAACGATGATAAAATGTTTATTTAGATCGTACTCCAGATGACATCACTAAGTAATTGCCAACAGAAATTACTTATGGTAATAATGTAAATTATTAATAGTTTTAAAATGTGTTTGTTATTTTGTATGGATGGATGCGTATATAAAACACACACCTACACATAATTTATCATTTTGTTTAGTTATTTAAGAATATGCATAATTTTAATGATATAGTAAAGATATTTAAACATAAAAGAAATATAAGTATATGATTCTATTAAAACTGAATTGGATGTTTTGTTGAATAATTTAAAGTGTTAAAAATATGACACTGATTGTTTGTGCTAAAGTTTGAGAACTATTAAAGAATGAAATAATCTTGTCTTATTAGTTAGTTAGACTGTTATTCTAAAAATGAATTTATTTGTTATTATAGAAATGAGGATGAATTTAGTGATGTAAATTGGTGAATTCAAATGCTAATATCTTAGTATTAGGTTATATAAGACCAGGAGAATATTGTATGTAGGTTTTATTTATATGGGAAGAAGAATACTATATTGATGTTTATACAAGTATAGCTAACATAGCCCTATATCTTGTTTATATTCGTGGCAGTGTTTATTTTTCTATGTGTTAAAGCTTAATGTGCCATAGTGCTGAATGAATAACCTGGACATTATACTTGGTAGAAGAGGTTATTAAACAAATAAGTTATACCTCAGTTCATGTACACTGTGCCCATGATGGTTAGTTGATAAAAGGTTATGTTGAAGTTATAGTTAACCCATATGCCTACTAGTTTATGTGTTATTGAAATTTATTGGATTACATTGTAAAAGATGGTCGTTTTAAAATTGGTAATAATAAATGAGTTAGGAAATAGAGAATTGTTAAATTGGATAAGATAAGTTATGTTGCTTAGATTATAATAAGTGTAAAAATTATAAAAACATAATTTTATCAGTGAAAGAATCATAAAACTTTTATAGTTAAAATGATATTTATTTTTTTTAGAAAATAAATAGTTGACAATTTAAAAGAAATTATAATGATATTACATAATTATTAAGAATTTTTAAAAAGACATACTTATAATGCATATTTTTATTTATGATTAAATGTAATAAACTGAATTGTGTTGAATGAATGAAAGTAGTCATAAGTTTTACAAAAATAATTTTATAACAACACACTAATCCATGATATTTAAAGTTTAAAGTAATAATTAGTAAGTAGCTTAGTTTGATGGTATGCTATGAATTAAGGTTGTTCACATAAATATTGAAAAATGACTATATAGAATGATAAATAACTTTAAAAACTAAATAACAAGGATAAGTACATAATAAAAGTATTACCTATAATTTTTTTAAAACCTATAAAGTAATAGTATCGAATAACTATAATAAAAAGTTATATAATGATAATTTTAAAAATAATAAATATTTTATGTAAGAAGTGTTCTGTATCTTACGTTTTAAGTCATTTGATTTGTCTTGAAGAAATATCTGAATACGAATAAATAGAATTCTATCAAAATGTAAATAATGTAAATAATTTTATTGTTAAGTTTGCTAATAAAATTGTTAAATTGTTTTATAAGTCTTGGTGTTGACTCAATTTTTTCACATCACAATTACATAATCACAGATAATTATAATGAAGACATAATATTTGCACATCATAAATAAAATTTTTATTTAAGAGTTATACTATTTTATTTAAGAAGTTTTACTTATTGTATTACTATAATGGTCATGGAATGATTACCGAAGATTTACATTAAATTATCTTAGTAATGATTGCCACATATTCTCAGATTGTAATATCATACTAAATATATTATCTAGGATGCCATATGGATAATAGAAAATTACATTACAATTTTATTATGAGATATACAAGAATAACATTATAAATAGAAAGGAGAGTGAATTGTAGATTAAAGATTAGTATTACTATTTGTTATTATTAATATTATTAAATTGTAGTTAGGAATGATATTAAATCCCTTATCATACTTGATTACAAAAGTTATAATTAATTATCATTATTTTAAGAGAACCTGATATAATTTGAGTTAAATTAGTTTTGAGAAAGATATTTAAACTAATTTGTTAAAGATAATTTACTTAATTAGTTTTGATTAAAGACATAGGAGTACTATAAATGTGGTATTTAAGTAATAGGAATAAGGATAGTATTCTTATGTCATTAAGGTGATATCCAGTGGGAGATTGTCTTAATGTATTCGCTCTACCACTTGTAAACTCACTTCATAGTCTCATGATTTGATTAGATATTGATTTATTTCATTTTATAAACCAGAACTAGACTATTATTTGTTAATTAAGTTAATTTAATCATTGATATTCTTAAAAATATAGTTATTGTTGATTTAAATACATTTTTTAAAACATAGTTATTTAACTGAGCTAGATCAAGTGATTATAATTATATATGTCCGGGAAGTGAGGGTACAATATATATATATATATATATATATATGTATATATATATATATATATATCATATATATATATATATATATATATGATACCTGGTCATTCATGCAGTTCATCTTAGACAATAGAATGCTAGCTCTAAGAAGCAGAAGCATTACTAAGGTGAACATTATTTTTTTTTATTTTATAAATATATAGGTAGTCAACCTCGTCCCTACCACCCACTAGTAGGCATTCCAACCTTCATGGTGGGAGATAGGGTTTTTCTCTGATACTGAAGCATTTTTTTTTTAATTACTTTTTAAAAAAATTTCATAGCATTATTTAAAAACATTTTCATTAGGTTTTCATAAAATTCCTCGTGACAATTTAAATGTCTCAAAATTTCCTTTTTGTATTGAAACAGTCAATTTTGATTACTTATCTGTTTCACTTATTATGCTCTCACACCTACACCTATGCCAGATTTAAACCCATTTAGAGTACCTATGTAAACAACATTAAACAATTATATATGTATGATCGCATATATATGTATGATCGCATATATATATATATGTGTGAGTGATAAGCCTGTAATTGAATCAGCATACGTATATATTACAGGTATGTTTATTTTAAAAGTCAATAGTTTTGAAAAGCGATTTAATATAAAATATTAGTCAATTTTATATTTTATTTTGCTAAAATCGCATATATATAAATATATTCTAGGTACTACCATCCTACCTATATATTAGAAGAATTAGTTTTATACTAATTATTAATTCTGTTTTTAATTTTAAGCTGTAAACAATTTTAATTAGTCCTAATTTTAATTTTAATTAGTCCTAATATAATCCTGATATAGCATGAGTCTAGTTTTATACCTTAAATTGACAATAACATTTCTTAGAATTTAATAAAGTTGTCAACAATGTGCAGCCAAGTGGCACTATTCAACATTTAGATCAGGGATGTAAAATATAGAACGAAATTAAAATTAGAATTTTAGAAGTAAACAAATTGTGAGCTAATAGGTTTTCTAGCTGCTTCCAAACTTGTAAACAACCAGATGGTTAGCTGCCAAAATGTATAAAGACTGAAATTTTTATAAACAGATATATAATGTTATATTCAGGAGGATTGCCAACTCTACAAGTTTATGATAAATGCCTAATCAACTAAAAATCCTGCAGAACCAAAGACCATGGTTGTGTTGCACTCCTCAGAGAGGTGTCAGGGTAGGTTCAGACACTAGATCTAAAAAACAACAAAGCTAAGCACTTAGCTAAAAGTTATCTATTGAGTGGAAAATCTGAAATTTTCAGACATGTACATGTCTTCAAACCCAGCTATCCAACTCAAATAGCTGGGTTTGAAGACATGTACATGTCGAAAATTTCAGATTTTCCACTCAATAGATAACTAGCTAGGGCTTAGCTTGGGTTGGATTAGATCTAGTGTCTGAACCACCTGACACCTCTATGAGGAGTGCCAAAGCACGAACCATGGTCAGGGGTTTGGGGAGGGGTTCCTGACAGAGATATTTAAGTGCTGGCTCTGGCAGGATTTATCATAAAGCTTGTAGAGGAATTGGCAATCCTCACTGTTTATAACTTACAAGCTAAGAGATAGGGTCATGTGATCTATGAATTGATCTATGACTTTTATTTTGACTATTTATAGTCTCTGCCAAAAAGTCTTATGCAATTTTATATTGCTATGACTACTACTATATGGCATGGCTGAAGATCTATCAGCCCCATATAGCTATTTGAGTTGGATAGCTGGGTTTGAAGACATGTACATGTCTGAAAATTTCAGATTTTCCACTCAATAGATAACTTTTAGCTAAGTGCTTAGCTTTGGGTTGGTATTTTTAGATCTAGTGTCTGAACCTACCCTGACACCTCTCTGAGGAGTGCCAAAGCACGAAACCATGGTCAGGGGTTTGGGGAGGGGTTCCTGACAGAGATATTTTAAGTGCTGGCTCTGGCTAGGCATTTATCATAAAGCTTGTAGAGGAATTGGCAATCCTCACTGTTTATAACTTACAAGCTTAAGAGATAGGGTCATGTGATCTATGAATTGATCTATGACTTTTATAATGTTATATTGTTTGTGAAAGTTGTAAGCTGAACCCATGCCAGTTTTATCTTTGGTATGGCTAGGTAAAAGGCATCAACTCACCCCTGTTTCCTGTGGGAGATGATGCCCATGGTCCTATAAAATGTTGTGGTATTGTCCCAGCCAAGATCTCTATGAACACCAGCTATCTATTCACGGATGAAAAATGCTGATATTATCATCCCTTGTGCTTGAAGCTGCCATGAAGAAAACTAGTAACATCTAACTGCTACAGAACTCTGTTTATAAACTGTTAATCTTTCCAAAATCTATTTAAGCTAGCAAGATAATGAATCAACCTTTAAAATCTGTTTTCTTAAATGTTGTAAATGTATCTCATAAACTTTAATAAGTGTAATAAAACTCAATCTTGTCTGAAGCTAAAATTTGTAATTTAAAAATCACTCTGTTCAAATATGAAACACTAATCATTTAATTTAAGCTATAAGTTACTGCAATCTTTTATGCCTATTTATTCTATTTCAAATTTACTTTCATAATGTTATCATTTTACTAGTGTATATATTTAATATGACAAGTAACTCAAAAACCGCAATCAAACATATATAATTTTGGCTATTTCTTTGAGAAAATATTTCATATCTTCGTTTTAATAAATATTAAATATTTGAATTATTACTCTTAACTCACTGTTTCCAGATCCTATTATTATTTATACTGATTAATTTTATGTATTAATATTGTAGTAATCAGTTACATCCTAGATAAAATTGTAGTTTGCTTACTTATAGTTATAAATTATAACTTTTTATATATGTAATCCGTATGGCATCGGAACTAGCCACAGGGGTATTATTAAAGCATATTTATAATGTTTTATTATTAACTGCCCATCAAATATGCTTTTCTCTCCTTAGATAATATTACATATATTAAAGATGTAGGGGGAAGTTTAAGCTAAGTTACTAATATATTTAGTCCCTAAACATAGTATGATTGATATACTATTCTTGAGAGCTGGATCTATATAGATATGCAAATAATGTCTAACCTATTAATGGGGACCATAATAGATTAGACATTTTGAATTCAGTTTATTTGATAAAATATTTGAATTGTTTTAGAAAGAATGCAGAAATGACATATGTTGGGACTAGTAAGAATAAATTAAAAACTATGATGAAACAGCATTTAGGTAATAAAAATTCTGCTGTTTACATTCACATGAATAAATTTAAGCATGGGGATTTTGAAATAAAGCCTTTGGAATGTATTAAGTCATACAATGATAGGATGATAAAGGAAGATATGTACATTAATGAAATAAAACTGGAATTAAATAGGATGTTAATGGAAAAAGAGAAAACAAAATAATATGTTTTTAATTAAATGTTTTAAAGGATATATATAGATTTATTAATTTTTTAAAAAAAGAGGAAATTGTGTTTAAGTTGTGATTGTGTGTAATAGGAGGGGGGGGCAGTGAGATAAGGTACATTTTTGGTTATGAATATATTTTGTAATTTTTAATTTAATATATATATTTGGAATATGTGATATTTATTATTTTATTTTAGTGTGCTTGAAAAAGACTATATAAAATAGTTGAAACATTGGATTTCTTTTTTATCATTATAGTAATATAAAAAGCAAGTTTTAAAAAGGAGTTTGTTTTATTACTATATTTATGTATTTGTATATCATTTTATATATATGCCTCTCTCTAGGACTTAATAATTAGTTATTGATATGTTGCTAGTTCGCTTAGCCATATGTGTGTATTCAGCTAATTAAACAGTAGTTTGGTTATTTATTCCCTGAGTCTCTTGCTTCATCTTTACTACTGCCAGTCCATGATTAAATTGAACTTATGGGTAACTTAGGAAATGTCATTCATAGGGTATTAAATCATGGATTAGGGGTGAACTGATTGAAGGTTGTTAAACTCTTGATCTCACTATCTAGATACAAACAGCTTTGGCATGTTTTACCTATACTCTAGATTTTGTTGTGTGGATGTACAACTCTTACCATTACAGTATCTTCCATGCATAAGTTTAGTTCATGTTATGTAAGTGAAACTAAATGGATCTAGAGTACAACTGCTAACAAAAGAGCCTTATCCCAGAATAGCTCGTGCATCTCCCCCTCCCCCAACAAAATCCATGATGTACAAGAAGCTTGCACAGATGATGATTTATGGTGCAGGCTCTTTTATTTGCAGTTGCATTGGTCAGTATGCAATTAGATTTTTGAGAGTGAACATGTGCCTACAGCTTCAAACAAAAATATTGTGAACCCATGTCTCAAAAAAGAAATACACTCATGGCTATTTACCAGAGTATCTAAGTATGGATTTATTAGAATCTATTGTAAATAAACAACCCCAAATGTGTTTATTGTGTCATAAAACATTATCCAATGAGGCATTGAAGCCAAGTCAATTGCGAAAACATCTTGTCACAAAGCATCCAAATGATAAGGACAGACAAGTCTATTAAATATTTTTAGGAAATATATAAAAAATTTCAAATCTGATCAACAATCATTGCATCATTTAAGAAACAACATGTAGCAAATGAAGTTGGATTAATTGCCTCATATCGCACTTCACAATTAATTGCAAAAAGTGGTAAAAGCTCTAATATTGGAGAAACTGTAATGATACCCTCTATAAAAGAATTTATCTCAACAGCAATACATCAAGATATACCTGAAATTTCAAAAATGTTGCCCCTAAGCGATAGCACAGTAATTTGACAAATTGAAGAAATGACAGTTAATGTTGACAAAAAACTTATAAGTATTCTCCAAAATTCTTTATTTTCCATGCAATTGGATGAGTCTACCATTGAAGAAAGTAATGCTTTATTGATGGCATGTGTATGTTATTTTGATGAAAACAATACATTATGAGAAAAAATGCTATTTGCAATAAATCTTGATTACATATACAAAAGGATTATCTTTATTTAATGCTGTGAAATCATACTTTACAAAAATAATATTCATTTGAATAATATTATTGCATATGCTACTGATGGAGCATCATCAATGGCAGGCTCCTATGCTACTGATGGAGCATCATCAATGGCAGGCTCCTATGCTACTGATGGAGCATCATCAATGGCAGGCTGCTATTGTGGATTTGTTGCATATTTGAAGGAAGAAGTGCCAAATGTGTTATGTATTTATTGTGTGGTGAACAGACAACATCTTGTAGGAAAACATCTAAGTACAAATCTCCATCAATCATTAACTATAATAATTTGAGCTGTAAACAAGATCAAATCCAATGCAAAAAATGATAGAAGGTTTCAACAGCTTTGCCAGGACAATAATAAAAATTTTGCACACAGAAGTTCAGTGGCTATCAAAGGGCACATCTTTGGCTCGATTTGTAGCATTATACAATAGGGTCATACAATTTTTTGAAAGTAATTATGAGACCAATCTGTGTCTACATTTAAAAACAGTAAAGAATGATACCTTTTATTTGACAGATATTTTCAAGAGATTTAATGATGTCAATTTGCAGCTTCAAGGAGCCAATAAAACTCTTATAGGTTGACAAAGTAGTGTTATTATTTATTGATAAACTTGAACTACTTCATTATAATCTATTGAAGAAAGAATTTCATCAGTTTCCTGAATTATCATCTATAAAAGATGATGTCACTCCAGAGGATATTGACAGATTCAGTAGCCACCTTAATGAACTTAAATTGGTCATGAAAAAAAAATGATTTCAAAATATTTTGAAATTGAAGGTATATGATTGGATAAAAAATCCTTTTACTGCACATATTGAAAAGGCTGCTATAACTTGTCATGAAGAACTGTTAGAAATTAGATATGATGAAGAAAGTAAACATAAATTCGATAGTGATGGATATGAAAACCTATAGCAAAATAAAAAAAAATGTCTTACATCCTAATATATGGAAAATGATATTCAGTTTATTAATACCTTTCCCTATCTCATATCTTGTGGAATCAAGCTTTAGTGCTGTTAATCATATTATGACCAAAGAAAGAAACCTCCTGAATATTCAGTATTTAGTTTCACAGCATCAGCCCCAGGGATCTTATACATAATTTACTTAATTAAATGTAATTTCATCAGACTTCATGCTTCTATGTATACAAAGTGTAAATAAAAAGATAGATTTCACTACAGTAAATTGTTTTATAAAGATTTTATTCTGCCAAGTTTAGTGAAAGTCCAACAAAAAGTATTTGGTAAGTAATTATTATTATATGCTTTAGCTTGCTGTAACTCTGCTTTATAAATTTTATATAATTATTTCCTACTTTATAAATCACTATTACTGTGAAACCAGTGGGCAATTAGAAAATTTTATTACTAAAAGAGATACAAATGTGGGTGGCAGGTATAAAAAGATTGACTACCCTTGATATATATGATTATAAGTAATTCTATATACTATTAATTATAATGCTATTTACAGGTTTTATTGTCATCCTAAATCTAATTTTATATATAGAAAAAAAAGTAACATTGAAGCATTTAAACAATAAAATTCTTCAAAACATAAAAAATATAATTTAATAATAAGATGTGAAAATAAAAAATATGCTCTCTAAGAAACGAATTCTAAATTTAAATATTATGTGATCATTTATAGGCTTTTTAAATTGATTTAATTAAGTAAATAAATCATTATTAATACAATTTTATTCTACAAATGTAATGTTTCCATCAGATATATAGATTTATTTTAATTAATTTAATAATTACCTCAGTATTGAAGCAGTCGGATCTGAGTTCGATCCTAGCTTCATGACATCTAGCCATAAGCCCACTTCAAACCCTAGTACTAACCTTGAATTTCCAATGCAATGGGGCTTTATACATTCAATCCACGCTAATTTCCATAAAATCAAATGCGTATTAAAATTAATTAGTTTCAGATTTAAATTAATCAATTCTATTAATAAATTTATGATAGAATTATTCATGAATTTATATATTATAACTGCATGGATTATGCGTATATATTTGTAAATATTTAAATATATATAATTGTTTAAAAGTTTCATTGCGTTGGAAATGATTGATTTTATTTTAAAATAATTTGTTAAAGTTTAATGATTAAAAGCTACATTCTTTCGATAAGCTTTCAAATTTTCACTTTCCAAAAACAATAGTTAAAGTTTTATTAATTAGAAAAAAAGATAAGGATTTCCTAATTAAAATCATTTTCTGATTTTAAGAATTCATTTTCTAATTAGAAAATGAATTCAAGTTAATGAGTTTGAAAGCCTGATCGAAGGAATGTATCTAAAAACAACCAATGAATCTAAAAACATTGATAATGAAAGAAGCACTAGTCTGAAGGCATCAGAGGACAGATATATAGCTCTGAAAAGTTTCGAGGAGGAGCCATCTTTGTTGTAGAGAAGTGCAGTAAACTCTGTGCATTTTAAATAGTGTTTCAATCATGGTAAGGGGCTAAACATCAGGAATCTGGCTATCAGTTCCTGAAGTCCCCTAAAAATCTTCCATGAAGCTGCTGAATCTTTTCCAGACCAATCATGCTGCTAAGATTGTGAAAATTCATTAAAATACTGTTCAAGTAATCGACCAAATGCATGCCAACATTTTCCTCACCTGGACGTGTAAACTAAGGAAACCCACCCCAGAAGAAATGGGTAATATATTTTCATAATGAACCTTAAGCTTTCTGGCCAGTTTCCGAACTTTACTTTACACTCCCTTTAAGAGCTCTTTTCATTCTATAAATGTTATACTCTGTGTAAACCCTTTTAGTTATGCTATTTTTAAATTTATATAAATTCTCTCAATTGTTAGCCTTTAAACTTTCTCTTTTCTTACTTGGCAGTTCATTTATAATATTATATATATATATATATATATATATATATATATATATATATATATATGTGTGTGTGTGTGTGTGTGTGTGTGTGTAATTTATTAATGTTGTTACTTTAATTATATGCCAATAATCTTTTGACTTGATGAGCTCCTTTGTTCTATTTGCCTCATGCAAATAATATAATATTCATTCTAATAGTAGTTCTCACCCATTAGAACTAGATTAATACAGTTCTATCAATCATCGAGTCGAAAGAAATTATTAATGATTGTTATTTTTATCATTGGCTAATAATAAATTATTAGCTCCGTTTTTAATCTATGCCACCACTATTTTCTCATTTCACTAATATTTATTATTTAAATATAATCTTAAAATGTTTTTTGCAAAGGGCCAATAAAGGAATCGAATAAATATATTCTAATTCAACTTTGTTATTTTCTATTGAGATTCAGGAAGGGCACGATGATTGGGGCATAATTAATATGATTTACAAATACTTTAAAATAATGTTAGTTAAAAGCTCATTTGACTTTAATTCATTTGATCAAGTCATCACGTAGAGCATTCTATAATTGGGTTTTAGTTCTCAAATGGTGACTAGTAAGTCATCATCTTCAACGTTGCTGACGTAGGGCAATCTTTCGCTCCGTTAGGCTGGTCAGTGATAATATTTCTGTTATTTTAAATTATCGAGAAAGAAAGTACTTCCTCTCCAATCCATATTAGTCAAAGGGCATAAGACTTGTCAGATGCAAGTCACCATAAGACTTCGATTATCGACTAGCCATCGTCTTTCAATTTCACTTTATAGCTCATAATTCATCAGCACCGTTACCTCTGTTCCAGTAAAGCCCGCTCTGATGCTCATAATTCGTGATGAAGTGATTTAAATTAAAGTCCAACAAATTCTCCGTTACATTCCAGAATAAGTTTTCTAATAAAGATTAAAGTTATGCCCTAAAATACGTATCTTGCTCTTCATGAATGGATTTGCGAATGTGGAAATAAATATCACATTCTTTCGTATAAAATTAGAGTAATAATTTCCTTTACTAATGAATACCTTTATATGCCTTTTATTTCTTGTTGGGGGCATAGACACAGACTTTCAAATATTGTGTAATATTCATTGGCATATAATAAGGACTGCCACTCATATTATAATTATAAACTTTGTATAAGGACTAGAATTAATTAATTTAATCTTCATTTAAAATTCAAACAAAACAAATTATTATTATTAAATATTTTCTAAACCCACTTGGTTTCTTAGTTCTTAATTCTTTTATGATTATTTTAATGTTAATACTCGCTGCCTGTGTTGGCAACCCGAACATAAACATATGATTCTATTTAAAATTATTTTAGTCAGTTTATTATCAGATATTAGTGTCAGTTCAGGGGTCTCTAATCCTCACCAACCATTGAGCTAGTTTCTTGGCGCATAGCACTGTGCCGTCGATTTAGATTTCTACTAATCTGAGCTAGTGAGTTGGGTTTGAATTCAGTTTGAACGAGCTGAGTTTGGATCTGACTTGCAGTTTTTTGTTGGGTTTTTCAACTGGTACATGGTTATGTTTTTGACTGCCCAACCATTGTGGCTTCGATTTAATAAACCCCACACCCTGTAGACACAAATTATGATCTTAGTTACTCAGTCAACTAAGATCTCAATAAATTAAATGTTTCTGTAAAGAGGGATATTTTTGTAGAATGTTATATATATTTAAGAGAAAAGTTATGCGATTTATAATGCATAACTGAGATGATGTATAATTAAATGTTTTCAAGATTATTTCTTTAAATGTTGTGTCAGTAAAAGATTCGTTAGTCAGAATAATTATTTAAAGAAAAGTAATAAGAGAGAATATATATATATATAAATTAGTTATACGTGTACTATATCAGTATATATATTATAGGTTTGTTTATACGCATTCGTGACAGTAAGAAAGTTATTGTTAAAAAAGTAGTAAGAGTCTATAGATTAAAGCAAGGGGTAAAATAAATGAAATATTTTGTCTGTGTCAAAATTAATTATATGTATCTCAGTATATAATTAAAAATATCCAATATGATATCATGTTTAAAGTTTTAATTTCAAAGTATTGCTTGCTAGCACATATATTTAATGTTCACTCCATATTCTTAGTAGCCTCAAAGCAGGTGAAGACCTTTTGTGTACACCAAGCATCCAGATGCAGTTGGCAAAATGCTAAATGGTTTACACGCTTTTATGCTAGCAAGATTAAAAATGATATCAACAAATAAAAGTCTTGTGTAATATTAATTTTGACATTTTTTTGTGTGTGAAAGCCTCATGCTTAGTAAAAATGAAGTAGTGAACTCCTATATTTAAACTCAGGTCAGGAACGCATCAGTTGTCCATAAATAATAAAATACTCATCAATCAAATCATTTTATCAAAAATTAAGTCAGTCATATGTGGTTTGGGGGTCAATGGGTTATATCACATGCCCTATTGATCTCATTTTGCTCATTGGCACCCATATAAATAAATTTGTCAGCAAATTTGATTGTCAGCACAGTAGTGGGTTAGTTGTCTAAATTATAAAAGAACCAAATGTGTCCAATACAGACAATTACTTGTACTACCTGCTAATATATATATATATATATATATATATATATATATATATATATATGAATGTTTGTATATCACTAATTATTTGTATAGTTTCTTTTTTCAGACATGGGAGAACAGTTGAACAGAGGGAAAGTGAGTAATGTTTGTTTCTTATCTTTAATAGTTTTTTCTAAATAAAATACATGTCTCATTCAAAAAATTTATAGAAAGAGCTAACCAAGAAAACGTAGGTAAACTAAAACTAAACTAAAAAAGGCAGATTACATAGATTGAGGAAATAATGTGCAGCAGCTAATGAAGATAGGGACAATGGGACCAGTAGTCAGAGATCTAATTAAATGTACTGAAGAAAAAAATTATTATTTAAGTATACAGAGAGTGCCATAAGTTTTATTCACATTGTTTATTATATTATTTATTCACATTCAAAGATGGAAGAACAATTAGATAAAGGAATGACTGACGATAGTGATGCACCTTCAACCACCTCCAGTCAATGAGAAATCACTTTTAAAAATCAGATCAATAGGAAAAAGTGCAACTATCAAAGCAGAAAGATGGCTAAAGACGATCATGACGATCGAGAGACTTTTCATATGATCCTCAGAGAAATGAGAGAAGACAGGAAGCTAATGATGATGATGATGGAGAGTATTTTAAAACTTGAGAAAACATGAGGGACCCAAACCAACCCAGAGATTGTAAATCATCATACAGCAATAGACACTTACAAGACTCCAAGAAGTGATGAAGATGATCAGACCACACCAAAAGAAGTTGTGGATAGTAAAGAAGATGACAGTGGAGAATATGAGTCAAACCAAAAAATGGTTGCAGAAACTGATTTAAATACAGACAGGGAAAAAGAAGATGTTCAGACCACTAGTAAGATAAAATCAAAAGTAGAAATGGAACAGACAATAAACTCCAAAATGAGTCTAAGGAACTTGCAGAGACCATCCCTTATATCTGCTGTAGAAATTCAAATTTTTAGGGGTGACCCAGGAGAAAAGTCCATAGATCATCTAGACAGCATTAAAGAATTTTTCTGTCTGCACTCTATAGCAGAAAAGAAAAAGGTTATCCTAGCCAGCCACTACTTAAGACAAGATGCCAAGGCATGGTGGAAGCTATTAAAAAAACCACCTACCATTATCCAAGGATATGAAAAGGCCATTTTAAAAAAAATATTGGAGTGAAGAAAAGCAGGAAGGCATTTTGCATAGACTGAACACTCAGACATATCAAGAAAACTGCAGACAGGGGTATGCAGCCTACTTCATCCAGCAAGTAACCACATTCAAATCCCTAACAGCCTTTAAATATGAGGATCAACACATCATCCAGATGATCAGACATCATTTACCCCCATGGATCCAAAGAATCATGCTTGGGATGTGCCCTATGTCAATAGAAAAGACCATAGACTTTTTGACTGCAATAGACTATGGGAACTTGACACCAACCAGAAAAGACCAAGACTATGACCATTATCAAAAGTTAAAACCATATGTGCCACCTGATCCAGGGAAACAATAAGACAAACATTAAATGACAGATATATATACAGACAACCAACTGACATGACCATGGGAAAAATGAGACTTGATTATTGGACTGATTTATTATAAGCTTATTATAAACTAGATAATATTAAAAAAAAAATGATCGCAGTGAGACATGTATAATTTTTGTAGTTTGTACAGATGATATTCACGCTAATGCTGTTCTCCCAGAATCTACCAATTAGTCGAGTACACTTATGCGAACGTATAATGCATAAGTCAAGAGATTTTTTTTATTGTTTTTTTTGAAGTGAAAAGAAATGAAGCAGTCGGATCTGAGTTCGATCCTAGCTTCATGACATCAAGCCATAAGCCCACTTCAAACCCTAGTACTAACTTTGAATTTCCGATGCAATGGGGTGTTATATGTTCAATCCATGCTAATTTCCATAAAATCAAATGTGTATTAAAATTAATTAGTTTCAGATTTAAATTGATCAATTCTATTAATAAATTCATGATAGAATTATTCATGAATTTATATATTATAACTGCGTGGATTGTGTGTATATATTTGTAAATATTTAAATATATATAATTGTTTAAAAGTTTCATTGCGTTGGGAATGATTGATTTTATTTTTAAATAATTTGTTAAAGTTTAATGATTAAAAGCTACATTCTTTCGGTAAGCTTTCAGATTTTCCCTTTCCAAAAACAATAGTTAAAGTGTTATTAATTAGAAAAAAAGATAAGGATTTCCTAATTAAAATCATTTTCTGATTTTAAGAATTCATTTTCTAATTAGAAAATGAATTCAAGTTAATGCGTTTAAAAGCCTTATCGAAGGAATGTATCTATAAACAACCAGTGAATCTAAAAACATTGATAATGAAAGAAGCGCTAGCTTGAAGGCATCAGAGGACAGATATATAGCTCTGAAAAGTTTGGAGGAGGAGCCATCTTTGTTTAAGAGAAGTGCAGTAAACTCTGTGTGTTTTAAATAGTGTTTCAATCATGGTAAGGGGCTAAACGTCAGGAATCTGGCTATCGGTTCCTGAAGTCCCCTAAAAATCTTCCATGAAGCTGCTGAATCTTTTCTGGACCAATCATGCTGCTAAGATCATGAAAATTCATTAAAATACTGTTCAAGTAATCGACCAAATGCATGCCGACGTTTTCCTCACCTGGATGTGTAAACTAAGTGAACCCACCCCGGAAGAAATGGGTAATATATTTCCATAATAAACCTTAAGCTTTCTGGCCAGTTTCTGCACTTTACTTTACACTCCCTTTAAGAGCTCTTTTCATTCTATAAATGTAATACTCTGTGTAAACCCTTTTATTTATGCTATTTTTAAATTTATATAAATTCTCTCAATCGTTAGCCTTTAAACTTTCTCTTTTCTTACTTGGCAGTTCATTTATTATATTATATATATATTTGTGTAATTTATTAATGTTGTTACTTTAATTATATGCCAATAATCTTTCAACTCGTTGAGCTCCTTTGTTCTATTTGCCTCACGCAAATAATATAATATTAATTCTAATAGTAGTTCTCGCCCATTAGAACTAGATTAATACAGTTCTATCAATCATCGAGTTGAAAGAAATTATTTATTGTTATTTTTATCATTGGCTAATAATAAATTATTAGCTCCATTTTTAATCTATGCCACCACTATTTTCTCATTTCACTAATATTTATTTATTATTCAAATATAATCTTAAAATGTTTTTTGCAAAGGGCCGATAAAGGAATCGAATAAATATATTCTAATTCAACTTTGTTATTTTCTATTGAGATTCAGGAAGGGCACGATGATTGGGGCATAATTAATATGATTTACAAATACTTTAAAATAATGTTAGTTAAAAGCTCATTTGACTTTAATTCATTTGATCAAGTCATCACGTAGAGCATTCTATAATTGGGTTTTAGTTCTCAAATGGTGACTAGTAATTCATCATCTTCAATGTTGCTGATGTAGGGCAATCTTCCGCTCCGTTAGGCTGGTTGGTGATAATATTTCTGTTATTTTAAATTATCGAGAAAGAAAGTACTTCCTCTCCAATCCATATTAGTCAAAGGGCATAAGACTTGTCAGATGCAAGTCGCTATAAGACTTCGATTATCGACTAGCCATCGTCTTTCAATTTCACTTTATAGCTCATAATTTGTCAGCACCATTACCTCTGTTCCAGTAAAACCCACTCTGATGCTCATAATTTGTGATGAAGTGATTTAAATTAAAGTCCAACAAATTCTCCATTACATCTCAGAATAAGTTTTCTAATAAAGATTAAAGTTATGCCCTAAAATACGTATCTTGCTCTTCATGAATGGATTTGCGAATGTGGAAATAAATATCACATTCTTTCGTATAAAATTAGAGTAATAATTTCCTTTACTAATAAATACCTTTATCTACTCTTTATTTCTTGTTGGGGGCATAGGCATAGACTTTCAAATATTGTGTAATATTCATTGGCATATAATAAGGACCACCACTCGTATTATAATTATAAACTTTGTTTAAGGACTAGAATTAATTAATTTAATCTTCATTTAAAATTCAAACACAACAAATTATTATTATTAAATATTTTCTAAACCCACTTGGTTTTTTAGTTCTTAATTCTTTTATGATTATTTTAATGTTAATGCTCACTGTCTGTGTTGGCAGCCTGAACATATACATATGATTCGATTTAAAATTATTTTAGTCAGTTTATTATCAGATATTAGTGTCAGTTCAGGGGTCTCTAATCCTCACCAACCATTGAGCTAGTTTCTTGGTGCATAGCACTGTGCCATCGATTTAGATTTCTACTAATCTGAGCTGGTGAGTTGGGTTTGAATTGAGTTTGGATCCGACTTGCAGTTTTTTGGTGGGTTTTTTAACTGGTATAGTATTAACAAAATTTTATTCTACAATAGTAATATTACTTTACAAAGTGTTTTCGGAAGTTTAAGGTTGTGAATTCAATTTTAATCAGAGACTCGATTTTTTTTCATCATTAATTCAAAAATGTGGAGATTCTGATAGAAACACAGATAGGGAAAGTTAACATAAAAGCATTTAATAATAATCGCATTAGAAATATATCATATCCAATATTATTGATAAAATATGATATTATTAAATGCTGAATGTCTAAAATAATTGAAACTTTATTTAAAATACAAACAACTTGTTAGTAATAAAACACAAATAGGCAACACATGTTAGTCTATTTGTGTGTTATTACTAATAATTTTTTTGCATTTGAAAGTCTAAAGTTTAAAATTTTCTAGACATTCAACATTTAATAATAGATGATTGAAATAGTTCAACACATTATTACATTATCACCACAAATCTTCAAGCAAAACATTTGATGTTTTGTCATTTAGAAAAACATATTATTAATGATAAATTTCAGTATCTGTAGAACCTTAATATTGCCAGTTTAATTTGCCTTTTTTGAGGTATGGAATTTTTTAAAAGACTTCAGTTGAATTCAGTAAAAAAAAATAGTTGGATAATATTCTGACAATTACTATATTATTAGTGATTTATATTAAAATACTTCTGATATTCTACTTAGGGTAAAATAATAAAATTAATGTGAATCCTTAGAATCAATACAAGTACAAAAATTGGGGTACGTTAGTATTCCACATTAAAAAATGTTGATAAGAATAATCAATAAACATTCAAAGAATATACAATAATTTTATAATTTTAGTCACTTTAGATTTTTTTAATATTGAAAACAATATATAGTTCTAAAAAACAAAATTTAATGCTATTAAATTAATACATAACACTTTCTTATATAATAAAAATATTTTGAGTAAATGCATGTAGTAATTTGATCACTTTGAAAATTATGATGGAAGTCTAATTTTATTAATATGTGTAATTTAATAATTCATTTAGAGCTGGACAAAAAACGATCCAACATAAATGAAATTACAACAGCTTTTTATAATTTTGAAAATGAAAAGACTTCATGTCCTAATATTATAAGTTGAAAACTTTAAAATAATGATTTATTTACTAATTTCAAAACAAATACATATTTTGAAAAAATATGAATCTAAAAAATTATGCAAATTGATTTTAAGAATGATTCTATTATTCACATTTAGAAAAATATAGAATATACTAATACAGTCAGAAATTATTTTGGATATCTTTATTATTCACCACAGAAAAAGTATCTTCACAATTTAGTGAATAAAGTCTTATTTTAATGGTTGGCTGAAACTTGATGAGGATTGAAAAAAAAGCATGGCTAATGTTGTTTTGTTTCAAAAATGCAAATATGTGTCATTGTTTTTTGTCTTGTTCAAGGTAGTATATTCTATTAATTGAAATATTATATCATTGTTTTTAGATAATTGTCTATTAAAATTTATTCTTAGTAGTCAAGCGTTGTTAGCCGAGAGGTCATCGCACCCACCTTGCAAGCAAGTAGTTGGTTGCAGATGGGTGTGGGTTCGTGTCCCAGCCAATGCTATGACATATGAAAAAAAAAAAAATTCTTAGTATATAACTTTTTGGATCCTATTAATATATAACTTTTCTGATCTTATGACAGGAAGAATTTTATTAGTATCATAAATCTGAAGTATTTGAAATGAAATGTTGTCTGTGTTGTTTAGCAACTTCAATTTTGTTTGCATTTTATGACAGTTGTATTTCAAATAAGCTTCAAAAGAATACATCAACATAGATATATATTTAATGCTGGAGATTTTAAATTGAACCTGTTAAAAACAAGAATATCTCCTTTTTTGGTTTCTAACTAATCTACAAAATTCTTTATTATTTTGAATGTATTCTATGAAAAAGATTATCTATAAAATATTTTTAATGTCTTGAATAAAATTTTATAAAAGTTAACTTAGTAATTAACTTTCAAAAGCTCTGTTTTCATCCATTTTTAGTGGTATCATGGAATGTAAGCCAATTCTATTATATTGATAGATATTTAGGTTTAAAAAGGTACTTAATTTTGGAATGCAACACAGATCTTAATTAAAAAATATGGTATTTTATCCTTGTGATACAATAATGAAAATATAATACACTAAAGAGCTACTACTAAACCAGGTATCAAATTTTAAAAAAAATCTTTTTCAACAAACTGACAGCCAAAACCATTCAATTAAATTAATTATATCTAGAATTTCCAAATATATAAAGTGAAACATGAATTAGTATCAATATAAGACAAAACTATTGGAATATTATCTAAAAGTCTTATGCCAAGATCAAAAGAACAGTGTGCATTTATTCAGCTATTAAGTATGATGATAAAAAATCTTCTTTCATAAGAGAGCAACTTTGAATTGGGTTTGCAAAGAACTCTATAATAGCAGGCTTTTTAAAAAAATATTTTAGGGCATACATAAACATGGAAAAGGCATATTTTGTTTACATTTATAAAAATTATACAGAGATGCTGTAGTGTTTTGTAAAATGGCAGACATGTTTGTGCACTCCAGAAAAAACTAGAATTTATTCGTAAGGCTGTTTTTAGATTGTGCTCTGATAGCTGAGGAATTTAATTAGTGCATTGACGTAATGGCAATCGACAATTCCTAGAAATATTTGCTAATTACAAATGTTTCTAGCTAAGAAACATTACCTTATTGGTCAGTGCATTGATTGATCATAGCAGTTGTCAGAGAGCGATAAGAAGACTGGGTAACATCTAGCAGTGTAACATAGAGAGCAGTAGAGAGCAGTCAAGCAGTATTGATTAAGCAGTATTTAAGTAGAGATATCTTGCGTCAGTGCTGGCGGTTAATGATCAGCGCCCAGTGGAAATGTAGTTCACGGGTGTAGCTGAAACAGATTGCAGCAGAGATATTGAGAGCATTCGTTGGAGAGCTTCATTGCAGACCAATTCGTTGGAGAGCTTCGTTGCAGACTAATTCATTTGGAGAGCTTCGTGGCAGACCAATTCGTTGGAGAGCATTCGTTGCAGACCAATTCATCGGAGAGATTGCAGACCAATTCGTTGGAGAGCTTCATTGCAGACCAATTTGTTGGAGAGCATTCATTGCAGACCAATTTGTTGGAGAGTTTTGTTGCAGACCGATTCAGTGGAGAGCACTCATTGGGAAAGAACAGCATGGGAATTGTATAACATTATTTGCTGACCGCACAGTATGACTTGCAGTTATAACATTGGCACAGTCATAAGTGCGGATTTAACAGATGCATAATTGATTCTTTTCATTAGAATGTTAAATGCTGAAAATATAATAAAGCCGTAATTAAACCAGGTGATGAAGTCATTTTTTAATGAAACAGCATTCAAGAGGTCAAATATTAGTCTAATATTAGAAAGTAATATATCTAAATGTATTATTAATCCTTCATTTTTGAAGGATTATGTGGTGCTCAGAATCACAACTGAATAAAACTATTTTTTTTAGGTTCTAATCAGGTTTATATTTTTTGGTCAACAGATGGTTTAGCTAAACATCGCAAAATATTGGTTAATAAATTATTCTTTAATAGAAAATATGTTAAAGAACAACTATTCAAATTATTAAATCTGATTAATGTTTTTTTATCATTGCTTTTCCATGAGAACTATTGAAAAGGTCTTCGCTTTACGGTATGATATTTAAAGAATGTTTTATATTTTATCTTATTTGTGTTTGCCGTTGACTTTTATAAATATCGAAAAACTCACCTTTGACATATTGTTATGGATTGGCCTTTCTTTTTCTTATTGCTAATGATGATGTATATTCAAGTTAAATAATGAACTAACGAATATATGTTACTGTTTCTAAAATTGATTTGTTTAATCAGCAGCTGTTGTTTTTTCAATAAACGCTATTTGTTATTATATCTTATAGGAAAATTCACTTTCAGTTATAAATTAAAGAATTAAAAGTTAACTTTTTTATTTTTGTTTAATCTTTAATATTATATTATAATTGTTTTTCAACATAATTATTTTTGAAAGTGCATTTGTATATACTGTATATGCCTTTAGACTTTAATTGAAATAATATTATTGTTATCAGAATTTCCTTATTTCTATTCCCTCAAGAAACATTCGCCAAAATAATAAAATCAATTATAGACACTTTCTAAATTTAATATTAAAAAAAAACTCTTTTTTTTTAACATTTAGAAAGAAAAAGCAAATATTAAAAAATAAATATATAACTTGAGTATATGTTTCGTAGGAGGAATGTAATAACCATTAAAAATAATTTCTTCTTTTTTTGCTCATTAATTCGAGAGTAAGAAATACATTTAACCTTAATTTATTATCCAAAACATATCACATTACTTTCTTTTAAAATAAAAAATATATGCATAATACAATAAAGAGTCTATGTTTTTGTAGAATAATCTTTATATTTTAAACATCAACTATGTTTCTCAATTTTAACAGAAAATAATCATCAGACGAGATTCTATTTCTAAAAAATAAATTCATTCTAAACAATTTATTAAAATGTATTCTCAATTACATATCTTTACAAAATTTTATATAATTACTAAAATTATTGACATTGAAAGTAATTGTTCCTGTTTTTGTTTATGGTCCTTTCTTATAAATATTTCGAAATTCAAGTTTAATGAGATATCTAGAAATATTTAAAACGTGATAGGACTTAATAATTTACTTCTTTTTTTTTATTATATTTCATATCAAATTTAAATATTTAATTCAAAGATAAATAATAAAATTAATATTAAATATTTGATTCTTATTACATTTAACTGTATATATATATAGTCAAATCCTGGGAAAATACTTATGTTTCCGTGCCAAAATAACTGAATTAACGCAACAATTCCAATCAGTCATAAAAGTGAGTTTTTGTTTTGTTTTCTACTTGAAATCAATCAAGAATATTTTATTGTTGTGACAACTGCTGGACTTGCTGCACTAAATCATATAGTTCATAAATAGTGATAAATATATTACATAGTCCTCTTCCTTAGCTTGTATCCTTGTTTCAAAGGAGCAGACTTTTGCTAACAGACCCAGAATCGTAATTAAGAATAAGCTAAATATCTATTTGCCAGTCAAATTTGAATAGCCAATTTGTTAACTCTAGACCTCATATTAGAAATAAATCCTAGCTTTGTCGGAAAAAATTTAATTGAATAAAAAATATCTGAATCCAATTTAAGCTTGAATTCTACTTTATTTATATATTAATACAATAAACAGATTTTCACTTTGAGGTCATTTTATATGTTTTACTATAATATCAGGAATCTAGTAAATCTATGTTACTATCCATATTCTTGCATTTGTCATTAATAACCAAGTATTATATAACAGATGTACATTTGGTGATTTTAATATATATACTCCTTATTTTATGATTATCTTTACATAATCACCATCTTTATGCTTACACAAGTTTGCAATAGGGGGCATTACTGTATGAAAAGAGTGACACAAGATGGGATGATTGTGTTAAGAGGGTTGTTGAGGGTTATAGTAGTAAGGAATGGGATAAAAAGAATATATTTATTAATTAAGATTAGGGAGTTAGAGAGATGGAGAAATAGTATGGAGAGTAAAAAGAGTTTAATATTAGGTGCGAGTTAATATTGATAATAGTAATGAAAGTAATTAATTCTTTAAGGCTCACGGGATTTTTAGCAACAAGAGAATATGCATGTAAATGAAAAAATAAGGGTTATTTATTTTGTAAATTATGTAAGAAATATTAGGCATTTGTTAATTGAATGCAAATGCTTGAAAACAGAAAGGTTACCTATAATGAAGTTATGAAAGAATAAATATGAAAAAAGTGATTATATAGAAAGTGAATTATTTGTTTTTATACTGGGTTTGGGAAAAGATAAGGGAGATTTAGATATAAAGGCTATAGAGTTTTTTTTCTCATGTGTCATAGCATCAGCAGGGAAGCGAACCCACTAACCCAGGACAACTGCTTGTAAAAGAGTCATCGCTGACCTCTCGACCACTAATGCTTGACTAAAGTCTATAGAGTTGATGAAGATTATGTTGTGGATATGGGATGGAGCAGAATATGGGAAAACATAGAGTGGGGAATGAAAAATTAAGTGGCTAACAGGTTTATCTGGGCATAATTGCTGAGATATTCTTGACTTCATTTAACAAGAAACCACAGTACATCACATCACAGCTATTGTTTTAATATATATTCCTGTTGGAATTTTAAATAATACTTCATCATTATCATATTTAATGGTTATTATTTTACTGCAGAATTAAAATCTCCCAATTTTAAACCAATTTATGTGATTCATAGCTTATCATCCACACATTTTTCTAAAACACTTTCTTACATTGTCTGTCTATCACATATATAATTAGATTTTTATATGCTTTGAAATATTTAGATACTGTTGGAAACTTCAATAATACTTCTATTGCTACTTTTTTTAACAACATGTTACTGGAAGATATTTCTGTTCTTACTTTTTTCATTATGAGTACATATTTGTTGTTTACTTTTCATTCTTTTTTGTTACTTTCATCAAGAAAACTATTGTATTATTTTTTCACTGTCTTATAAAAACACATCTTTTTTTGTTACAAATACAAAAGCTCCATCCAATGGTAATTCTATTCCTTGTTTTCATCTCATTCAATAGTCTGAATTTTGTGCTTATTATTTTTTTCTAAATTTACTACTATAAAATTTTATTTTTGAAAAAAAAAAAACCCCAGTAGTTACTGCTTTTAAATTGTTTTATATTAATTTGCTCTATCTGTGTATGTTTGTTGTTTGTATGTCTATATGTTCACTTTTAACAATCCATTCTTATTCAGAACTTGAACTTACATCAGCATAGATACATTTTTATTTGTTATTAATGAAAAATAAGGGCATTACTTTGTATTACATGAATGTTCTTTGGTTAATATTTGATCTGGCAGTAAAAAGGTATTAAATTAATGCCTAATTACTTTAAGAAATGCATTAAACAAAAGGTATTCAGAATTTGGAAAATTTTGCTAAGTAATAAACAAGTATAGAATTAACTTGAAATGAAGCTGATCAAAATTATTATCAGCAAAAATATTGTAAGTAAAATTAATCTGGATGTCTTTTGTTAAAAGTTGAATTAGTACCTCAGCAAATGTAAAAACAGAGTTTTAGATGAAAGAAATTCTTCAAGATTGTTAATAAAAATTTTAAGAAGTCATTAGGCTGTTGGAAACCATGTGGAATGACTTGTGAATTGAAGCTTGTGTCTGTTTCCCCTTCACTATCTCTTGGGGAGTGTGAGTTTAGAATCATGTTGAAGTTAGTGAAATGCTGCTAATCTAAAGTCTGCTGACTCAAGTACATGTGCCAATATTCCCACCTTTATAAATGAATTCAGTCTGCCTGCCATGCCATAATTCCAGAAATTACAATCCATCTATTCAAATATGCCACCTTTAGTTGGATGCTATTTCGAAAAAACAACCTATCTCTATAATAACAAATTAATTATTAATATCCAAAAAAAAGACCATCCAGGACCATGTGAATTACATTATGACAGCTATATGGTATTATATATACAGGGCAATCTTCATCCCTTGCCATGTTTATTTTAAAATTATTCATGATGGTAATAAAAGCAGGAACATTTGAACTCTAGACATAAGACTGCATTCCCATATACCAGTTAAACAATTCATATGTATTTGATGTTTTTCTTTTCTATGTATTATTTACTTATTTTTCATTAATAATTTACTTTAATATTATAAATTAAATGTATTTTTTAGAATGATTGAATAGATTAGAAAATGCAGTCATTCTTAACATTTACTTAAATGCTAGGTTTATTATTCAACCAGGTGACAAAAGGTTATTTTATAAACACCTATTTTTATTTTTTAAAATTCCAAAAACCATATGTTTCTATCTCTTACATTAGAAGAACATTAATTATTTCAAAATGCAGAGATCTTCTAATCCCCCTTCTTCACCTTGTTCAAAGACTTGTTTTTCAAAAATACTGTAATGGTCTGATTCATATGCATCATTAACATAGTGCAGAATTTGACCACCACACAAAACAGCAGCACCATAGTTAGCAAAGCTACCCATAGTACTGAGTTCGAACATAGTTTATCAGTTCCACAATACACTCTATGAAACAATGCATCTGATGCTACATTAGTAAATATTTATTTAGGAACAGTGGTCATGGTGATGCAAGAGATTCAAGACTTTATTTTTGAGTTAGCCACTATATAACATCAATATTAGACATTTATATTTTACAGAATTGAGGAGATATATTGAATGGGTATCGAATAAATAAAGATGTAACAGCAGATGTATGGTTTGAAATTATTTATTTAAAATATTTTGTAGTAAATCATTTAATTAATAATATTTGGTTATACTTAAAATCTCAGTAGCAGTATTTCTGATACTGTTATATCTTACAGAGATATACATTTATTTGGCTGATGTAATCTAGCTACCTAAATTCTCAAGAAAGTATTTCAAGAGAATGCGTTTGGGGATTTATATCTTTGCAATGCAATGGTCTAAAGTATGATTGATAATCATAGCAGTGGACATATATTTATTTAATTAAAGAAGATATTTATAACTTACTATGGACAGACATTTATTTGGGAGTGAATTACATCACTAATGCAGAGACGGAGTTATATATTGAATAATAAAGTTAATAATCAGAAACACATGGTATGTCTAGAAAGGCGATATGAGGGTGGCAGTACATTAAAACCGTGAAGCCATGGATAAGTTTAGAACAATGGGCCGGCATTTGCCATAGGTCCAAAAAGTAAGGGGTCACATAAGCATAATAAGAGGCAAGAGGTTCATGCCATGATTACTTCCTGACTGTGTGATGGCATCAAGCCCTATGGGAACATTTATTTTGTCCACTTGTGTAGGAAGACTGGGATTAATTAAATCTTATAGAATCCAGAATATCCAAGGCTCACAATGGGTCATCGCAGCTCTAAAATGTAACACATGTTTAATTGACAGAATATTCTGTTAAAATTGAATATATTTTATAACTCAGCCCTACATCATCAACATTTCATAAAGAACATTTGGACTCCCAAAGAAATGCAATTTACAGAATTATTACTTAAAATGTAATAAAATATAAAAGCAATAGGTAAGTTGGGTGGATATTAATAACAAATATGTTAGCCATTTGCTAAGTAGTAGACCCCTGCATTTACAATAAATGAAGAGCAAATGCATATCAATTTATATTAAAATATTAAATAATTTACAGAAGTAAATATTAATTAGGATTTTCAGGACATGCATCTACTGTTTCAAGCAGTCATGGATTTGCATTTAGAAAATTATAAAGATTTTCAAGCTGACCAGCCAACATGAGTACATAAAAAAATATATTAAAAGGTCACTGGACAAGATGGCAACCGTCTTGATTAAGATCTATATTTAAATTTGGCAAGGTCTGGTCAAAAATCTTATAGGCATGCTATCATTAAAAAATAAAATGTAAAATTTAGAAATACGTACCCAAGAAAAGATAGAATTAGGTAAGCTAGATTATTAAAGAAATTTATATAATAAATTAATCATTAAATTCATAGTTTTACAATTTATAGTTTTACAATTTATATAGAGAGTGAGCTATAGTGTGATGAATATTTAGAGTACTCTAGGCCTTGGGTACAGGTACCTGTTTTATATGAAGTTTTCAGATTCAGTGGTCAGTAGCAAATTGTTCATGAGTGCAGAAGTAGCAGTTCTTTCCAGCATTTACGTTCTTCATTTATTTTAACAGCAGCAGCAGCTTTCTGATTGTTTGGGCAGTAGCTCCTCTTGGTTGATTTTGTGGAGGGCACATGTGGAGGTTCAGCATATGATTGACCATCTCTGGCAAGAGAATAGTCTGGGTGTTTTCTATTAAATCATACTGTGGTAGGTAAATCAATTTAAGATTTCCGGATCCTCTCAACTGATCATGAGCAAAGCTAAAATTTAACTAAAAGTTCTTAGAAAATTCAAAATGTCCTCCTTTCTTGATCTTATCTTTTCACTTTTATTCTATTTTAATTCTGAATCCACTCATTTGCCCTGAGGAGAATCAATGCATTTTTATCAGTTTAATTTATTTAGAAAGCTGCATTTCTATTGTTTAGGTTTATTTTTACCTTTTTATATTTTTGTAATTAAAGCTTTTATGGAATTTTTCTTTTTAATTAATCTATTATCTCTCACTGACCATTACTTTCAAAATTTCAAATACAAAATGGAATATACAATTATTTTTACTTTTATATAAATTACAATCAAATTTCCAAAATTATTATTAAACACAAAATTTAAACACAGCAGTAAATAATTAATTTTACAATTTAAAATAAATGGTTAAAATTATATAAAATTATATAACTAAAAGAGAAATCTAAACTATATCATTTATTTTTATTTATTGCTTTACATTTGTTATTGAAACGTGTGTGTGTGTTTATGGTGAATTTTACATATATTTATACATTTTTAATATTGCTACACACACAATTCGATACCAAAAAGTTTAAATTTGGGTGGGACAGAGTGGTGGATGAGAGACAATAGAAAAAGGTGAAACTTAAGATTCGATTGTGAATCTTACTGTTTCAATACAGACATCGATGCATGTCAAATGAAAGATTACTTATGCAAGTATAAATCCAGGTTTTTTCTTAACAATTATAAAAATCAGTTGAATAAATTTTAAAAACATTGTTAAAAATAAAATTATTTTTTTTGAAGGAACAAATATATAAATATATAATTTATTTTTAATACATTAGTCTCACAAATGTTTCCTTATTATAATATATATCAATCGCAAACATTGTAGTAATGGATAATGTATTTCTTAATATGTGTGTGTATGATCTCTAGGTTGGATCTTCAATTAAGCAGGGATTATTAATCTTTATTATTGCTTTAGATATATATGCCTTAATTTAGCCAAGTAAAGTAATATATGGCCACTTGTTTAAACTTATAATGTGGCTACTCACACTTGTGTTTTTTTTGTAATACCCATCATAAATTCCAGGTTTTCATAATTAATTGATTATTGGTCATTGCTTTATTCTAATTGCATTGCTAGGTTATATATATATTGTTCCACTAATCAAGTGCTACATGTTATAATAATTTTGTCTAAAATTATTAAAATAAAAAATATTCATAGACAATGTGAAAATTTAAAATTAATTTCAAAAATAAAAATCATTGTGGGATCAGTTACTAGTAAATGACTGAATAAGTTTCATCAAAAGGAAATAATGAAAGGTTGAATTTTTTAAAAAAGAATAATTTAGAATAGGTTAAAAAAAGGTGGTATTTAGAAAGTTAAAAAGTTTTATTAAAAGAAAATGCAGTTAGCCGGGGGGGGGGGGGGGATTTAACTTAGAAGAAATTAAAGTATAAAAAAAAGAAATCTTAAAAAACTAAAAATCTCTTTTCATTTAAGAATGAAGAATATAAAAAAATGTATGTGTATAAATAAAATATGAAAATTAAATTTAAATAAATAAAGAAAAGCTTATAATACAAAATTAAAGTTTTCTAAAAGATTGCTTGTCTAATAAACAAAGAATGGGAATTAGTATTTATAAACTCCTACAAACATAAACACTGGAAGTAATTAAAAGTTGTATCTTATTCAAAGATATATTGATCTAAGCAAGCATGTGGATTAAGAGACAATGGCAAATAATTAATAAAATTAAATTAAATTAATTAAACTGTTTTGGAAAATTTTTAAATAAAAGATAGATCAGACAACATGAAGGGATCATATAAATAAGACCAAAAATCCGATTCAATCAGTTTTATTTATTTCTTTTACTGCAGACTTATTTTTTTAAACTCATCATTGATAAGATCATGCCATGCTAAGCAGTCATCAGAGTATGTGGCCAAACTCCAGCCTTGGTCTGCAAGAATGCCAGCAATTCACCTGGTAGAAGTCATGCCTGTCTAAGAATCTGAACCACCAAGAATATCTATCTGCCAGAACATAAGAAGCAACCAGGAGTAACTATCAAAACCAAAAATTCAACCTGATGGGAAATCAACCATGCAGTAGAAGAAAGTGAGTAGCCACATCTCAAGAGTACAATATGACCAAAATCCTATGTAACATAAATTTAATGCTATTCATAGATTAATATTAGCTTTATGAACAATAGTAGCAGTAGCAAGCTTTGAGTGCCCTTAATATTCAGCATATAAAAGAACTATAATATGTGCATGTATATCCACCTCCCAGTACATTAGCCAAATGTTTCACAAAGCTTTCCTAAATAATTGCTATTTATAAGACTGAATGTGTATGTGCAGTCAGATGTATATATTAATTATATCATTCATTTTTTAAATATTTATTAAAATTTGTTTATATGTTTATTGAGAGCATGTGTGCATATAATAAGTATGACAATTATATTATTTATTAAACATGAAATAAAATTTTAACAACAAATTTATTTAAATCTATTAGACTAAATTATTGTCTGCTAATTAGTATTGAGTAGTTATTTTGCACTGAATTAGTAGCCATCATTCAAGGCATGTTAATTACTTCATGTAATTAGCTGGCACCTGAAGTTTACTTCATAACAAATAAAGTGCCTTAAATGATAGGAGTTAACTTTAGCAGATGAGAAGTTCTGTAGGTTCAAAAGATGGCCATAAGTTATACCTTGTATAACTTCAGTCTAGCTATAGGTACCTTCTGGGTATTGTGCAGCTCTGTATGAGAAATTGGGCGATGTACTATTAAAGTATGATGGAGTAAAATTTATAATTTTTTTTTAGTATTTTTATTATTAGAGAACCAAAACAATTTGTTTTTTCACAATATTTTATTAAAGTTATCGTTCTCATTTTTTTTTAAAATTCACCTACCTCCACTCAGTTTATTTAGTTTTCCCACATGGGTGCAGATCTGTCATAAATGACTTTCAATTAAATTTTTTCTTGTTTGAAAATAAAGATTCAAAGAAACACTAAATTGCATAATTATGAGTAAAAGTGGTATAATTGGGAAAAGAATAATTCAAATCAGATAAATTATAGGCAAGTAAATGAAAAGAGAGTAAAAGGGAGATTGGTATTCTAAGTGGGCCGAAGGCATTAAGAATAAGTAGAGCCAATAGGACTAAAGGAGTTGGAATCAGTTGCATGCTTTGTTTAAGAGCAGTAAATAAACAGTTTGGTAATATTTTAAATTTATTTTCAATGTAAGCATTAATTAAATAAACATTGAAAAAAAACAACTTAGAAATTTTGTTTTGAAAATGGAAAACAGTGTAGAAAGTAGTAAAGGGGTAGTGTCAGAAAAATGTCTGATATCCTTAAAAAATTCCCAAATACTGGAAAAAGAAAAAGAAGAGAGTGAGACACAGATGATGATGAAAATGATGGTAAATATGATAAAAGAAATATGTCAAGAATTCAAGAAAAGTCAGCAAGCAATGCTGACAGAGCTCAAAGTGGAAATGAGAGAAATGAGACATCAGATAATGGGAAAGGTAAAGAAAAACCAAGAAATCATAGAGTCAGGTTTGGTTAAAAAATCAGGAAATAAAGTTGAGGTGATAAAAGACATTAAAATTGAATTAGAACCAAATAGTTTTGAAAGAGATAAGCAGGAAACAAATATAGAAATAGATAGAGATTTGTTACAGATAGATAGTGTGATGGAGAGAGTAGAAAATCTAAAAGAAAGTTATAAGTTATTGGCAGAAAATAATATAAAAGAGTTTGTACAAGAAAGTAAAAATAAGTGGATTGAAGTACCTGTTCGTTTTAAACATAAATGTAAAATAAAGAAAAAAATTAAAGAATATAATTTTAAAACAAGCACAGAAGGTATTTATAGAGCAATTTTATTTAACACATTCAAAAAGATTCTAGAAAATGAATTCTTTCCATTCACTGTTATCAATGTGATCAGTAAAAAAGTAAGACAATTTAAAGAAATGTGGATTTTGCTCAGAAAAAAGGTTTCCTGATTTATGAGGCAGAAGATAGAACAGAATAGTAAAGAGATAAGGCAACCAATTATAAGCAAGGAATAGACAATAGGGAAGAAATAACCCATATCAGAGAATTAATTAGAAGGAAAAAGGAACCACCTGACTGAAGTTAGGATAGTTAGGAAAAAATATACATTAAAATGGGCCATTAAATAAATAAAAAAAGGATTTTTGTAACTGGACTATGAGTTGAAACAGAAAATTATTTTGACATGGATGATAAGGCTGAATATGAAAATACATTTATAGTAGAAAAAGAAAAGTTGGATTGAGGTTAAATAGTAAAAATGGGGGGGGGGGGAGAGTATAATGAGAATTTTGTATTAAAGTAAAATAATAAATAAATTTAAAAAATTGAAATATTTCTGTAAATAATAATGATGGAGACACCATCAAATAAAAAAGTTTTTGAATGCATGCATGTTAATAAAAGAAAGTTAAATAAACAGACTAAAATAATGTTCATAGATTATATAAATGAAATATAAACTTAAGTTTGCATTAGGAATGTAGAAGGAATTGTAATTAAAAGAAGAGAGAGTAAAAGAACTAAAGTAAGGTTTAGAGAAAGAGTAAAAGGTGTAATGTTGTAGGCTCAGTGAAAATAGAACCCATAATAGACTATCAGGAAAATATTCTCAGGGTGAGAGTTCAGAAAGTTCTGGGCCTATCCATTTATTCTTTACATATGTGCACTGGGAACAACCAGAATAAGCTTCAGATTCATTCATGGGGAGAATTCTTACATATCCTAAATATTATAGCATAAGCTGAGATGAATGGTCAGTCGAGGAACCCTGCCATTCACAATGTCCTCATTTTTCTTTCTTGGATGTAGTCTTATAGTTTGAGTGCATCCCAACATCCGGGAGAAATTCAGTATAGAAGCTTTGTTTTATATATGTGTAAGTCAGTATAAGCCAGTAAGTTCTGCATCTGTCTTGTCTCAAAATCTCTGTCTCACCAGAAAGGAGTGTTGTCCTCGTGGTCATCATTCAGCATGAAATTTTTGTAAGCAATGTTATCAGCCTAGAAAGAAAAAAGCATAATCAAAGAAGATTGCCCTCAGCATATGTACTTCCAGATGTAGTGAAATAAAACTTAGATAAAATGAATATAATAGTTGTAGATAAAAAAAAATATGTTAAGACAGTTTTCAGAGATAAAATGGTCAAAATGATAGTTTGCTCTTAGTGGAGGGCAATATAATGAATTGCTAATCAAACACTACATGTAATAATTTTGTCTAAAATTATTAAAACAAAAAAAATCTTCATAGAAAATGCAAAAATGTAAAATTAACTTTAAAAATAAAAACCATTGTGGGATTAGTTACTAGTAAATGACTAAATAAGTTTCATCAAAAGGAAATAATGAAAGGTTGAATTTTTTAAAAAAGGATAATTTAGAATAAGTTAAAAAAAAGTTGGTATTTAGAAAGTTAAAAAGTTTTATTAAAAGAAAATGCATTTAGCCCAGGGGGAGAAAACTTAACTAAAAAGAAATTAAACTATATTTTTAAAAAAACTTAAAAAACAAAATCTCTTTTTCCATTTATTTAAAAATGAGGGATGCGTAGATTGATTTTGAATATATATAAAAATAAAATGTATGTGTGTAAATAAAATATAAAAGTTAAATTTAAATAAATAAAGGAAAGCTTATAATACAAAATTAAAATTCATTCAAAGATTGCTTGTCTGGCAAATAAAGAATTGGAATTAGTATTTATAAACTGCTACAAATGTAAACCATTGTAATAATTAAAAGCTGTATCTTATCCAAATATAGATTGATCTAAGCAAGCATGCAGATTAAGACACAATAGCAAATAATTAAAAAAATTAAATTAAATTAATTAAACTGTTTTGGAAAAAAAATAATAAAAAGATAGGAGATCAGACAACATGAAGGGATCATATAAATAAGACCAAAAATCTATTCAATCAGTTTTATTTAGATCTGTTACTGCAGACTCTTATTTTTTTAAACTTATCACTGATAAAACCATGCCATGCTAAGCAGTCATCAGAGCATATGGCCAAACTTCAGCCTTAATCTGCAAAAACACCAGCAATCTGCCCATTAGAAGTCATGCCTATCTAAGTATCTGAACTACCAAGAATACCTATCTCCCTTAAGATAGAACACCAGCAATCTGCTGATTAGAAGTCATGTCTGTCTAAGAATATGCACCATCAAGAATTTCTACCTGCCTTAATATAAGAAGCAACCAGGAGCCATTATCAAAACCCAAAATCCAATTGTTTGGGAAATCATCCATACAGCAGGAGAAACTGAGAAGCCACATCTCAGAGTACAATGTGTCCAAAATCCTAAGTAAAAAATAATTCTTATTTCTATTCATAGACTAATATTAGCTTTATGAACAATAGTTGCAATAGTAATCTTTGAGTACCCTTGATATTTAGCACATAGAAGAACTATAATGTGTGTGTGTGTGTATATATCCATACATCCCAATACATAAGTCAAATGTTTTGCAAAGTTTTCCTAAATAATTGCTATTTATAATTCCAAATGTGTATACACAGTCAGATGTATATATTAATTATATAATTTATTTTTTTAAGTATTTATTATGATTATGTGTGCAGAATTGATACCATTTCATTATTATATGTTTATTGTGAGTATGTCTGTATATTATAAGTATAGCAAATAATAAATTTATTTAAATCTATTAGAATAAAATATTGTCTGCTAATTAGTATTAAGTAGTTTTTTTCTAGTTATACCACTACTAAACAATTCTCTTAAATAGGTTACCAGATAGTCAGTTAATTTTATTCTTGGTAATTTCATGACTGATCTAGTTGGGATATCGGATGCTGAATTAGTATCTGTCATTCAGAGTATGTTAATTACTTCATGTAATTAGCTGGCTCCTGAAGTTTACTTCAAAACAAATAATGTGTCTTGAATGACAAGAGTTGAATTTAGCAGCCGAGAAGTCTGTAGCTTGGAAAGTTGGCTGTAAGTTATACCTTTTATAACCCCAGTCTAGCTACATGTACCTTTTGTGTACTATGCTTCTCTTCCTAATGAATCAGGTGATGTACTATTAAATTATGATGATAGGGGTAAGATTTATAATAAAATAAATTTATAATTTTATAGTATTTTTATTATTAAAGAAACAAAACAATTTGTTATTTTTTCACAATATTTTATTAAAGTTATTCTTTTTTTTTTTTCTTAAATTCACTTACCCCTACCTGGTTTAATATATATATATATATATATATATATATATATATATATATATATATATATATATATATATATATATATATATATATATATATATATATATATATATGTTCTTCAAGCATATGTTCATTCCTGCTTTGTGGAAATAGGTTTGCCATGCATTCTTTAGATATGGTCATACCAAGGTGAATATATCTCATACTTTCATACTCTTGAAAGTCTTCACTATTATTAGTCATATGAATTTCCTGCTTGATAGTAATAATATTGTTACTGGTTGTAGGAGCAGATATTTATTCCTATTTATATGACCCTCTGATATATGAATTCTTGGATATGGCTTCATCAAGGCTTGCATAACATATCTCTGTTTTATAAAAGGATATACTCTTTTGTTTTGGATAGCATAGCATTGTTTTCAGTATTTTCTTTTATGGCTTCAGCTTCACAAGAGCTTGAATTGCCATCTCTGTTTCATCAAAGTATATACTCTTTTGTTTTGATAACCCAGCACTATTTTTATTATTTTCTTTTATATATTTTAAAGTCTGATTTTACAAGCATGCTGTCAGTAGGAATTCTAAGTTTATGATGGTCATCTATTAATTATTGTGACTTAATACAGTTAAATAAATAATCCTTTTTAACCCTGCTTGATTATTCATTAATTAATTATTCATTAATTAAAAAGTTAATTCATGGTAGAATGTCTACTCTGGAGATTATTAGGACATATAATTTATAGTCTTTACATTTGATGTCATTGGTGATAATTAACTATTTAGTCTAATTAATTTCTTTTTGGCAACAAACTCAATATAATCTGTAAATCTACCTATTTAAATTTTAAATTCATTTTGATCTAATTTTTTTTGTGATTGTCACTAATAAATTTATTTATGTACGCATTACCACTCATGTTTGTGTCATGTTTACCACAATTAGTTTTTGTATAGTTTTATGGATCTTTTGTATTTCCCTAACATCAGAGGAATATAAGAAAAAAAAAGCATATATTCTAACATCAGATGCATTGATCATGTGAATATTGTTCTGGGTGCCTAGGTGATTTTTGTAGTAATGTTTATATTGGTGTTACACACAGACTTTCAAGTTAATGATGATTGCTTAGTTTTTACAGTTACTTTTTACTGTCTATATGTATCTCATCATTACAATGCATATTTGTACATAAGTACAACATCAGATCAAAACAAGGAGTAGGTTTTCTCATTTGTGCACAACTTCCACTGATAAGATTAAATATAATATTTGTTTGTTAATGCAATCATTATTTCCTTTATTTTTCAGTTACAGTTATACTATCTTATAGCAATATGTTCATTACAAAAGCAAAGAACCATAAATAGTTTGCAAAGTAAAATCCTACATAAACCTAGTTCAACTATCATGTGCAATGATTTTAATTGCTCCTATATGATCCCCAAACTACTTTGAAACTAAAACTCAATCAGCTGGCCTTGCTATTTTGGTGGTGGATTACCAGATGATTGGCATGATATAAATTTATTCACCATTTGTTGTATTCTTGGCTCAGCATTGGCCATTAGCTATATGACCTGGTCAAATCATTCATGGATGATTTTGATGAAGTAGGGTGAACACTGCTTGACAAAAGGTTTTTAGCTTTCCAAAAAGCAATATTCTATTCATCCATTGTTGGCACCTTTTCAATAATTTACATAATGGTGATAGCAGAAGCAGTTGTTCCAGGTTAGCAGGTTTGTCTCCCAACTGATGCTATGACACATGAGGACAAAAAGGAGTTCAATGGGTATAAACATACCTGCAGTTCTTTTATATTTTTAGGAAACTCAACATTTTTATTGTTTTTACTTTAGCTTTCATTTGTATTCTATTGGTAAAGGGTGCACATATTCCTTAAGTACTGAATCTGTTTTTCCTAGTAATGGGTTAAAGTTATTATTGGTGATTTACAGTAGTAAACCTTTAATTTTAGAATTTAATTTCAGAGCTACAGTCACATTTCCATGTATATCTATACATAATAATAAAATATGTTTGTAGTGATAACATTAGTTTTCATGAATGATGTTTTCTTCTTCTGCTACTAATTTTCATTCAGTCTTTATAATATAATAACAATAGACTTGTTTCACTGTCGACTTTTATGGTGAATTTGTTTAAAATATATTTATGTCTATTAGAATATGGTCATTATATGAATTTCTTAATTTCTTTATAATATTTTTGCTTTTTACTCTTTTTCTCCCAGATTTATAGTCTGGTGTTATTTTTGTTTTAACATTCTTGGCTTTATTGTGGCAGACAGAAGTTTGAATGTTCCATTGTTTTACAAATATATTTTCCACTTCTAAATATGCAGTATGTTTTTAAATGGCAATTTTTTGGCCCAATAACATGCCAGAACATTTTTTGCATTCTTGCAGTCTGATCTATTAGTATCTCTTTTCTTTACTCCAATTGGGTATTTATTCATTTATTTGGAGAGTAGAGATTGTAAAGTCTTATCTAATATAGTTTTTTGCATGATGCATTTTTCTACTGTGTATTTATAATTGAGGTCCAGTTCCCATGAAATTGCTTTACTAAAGTTATCTTCTATAATAAAAGATCTAAGAACTGTTTTTCCTTCTTTGTTTATTTAATATCATTATTTTTATCTTTATTAACTCTATTATTTAAAAAATGTTTACTTAACTATTATTTTGCTTATATAATCTAAAAGATTAACTGCTCTAGTAAAGAGAAGTTTTGTTATATAAAAAACTCTGAGCTGGTTAATGATGAATTGAAAATCTTACATATCTATCCACTTGCATATTTTTTCTCAAAGTAGAATAAAATGAATGATTATTCTGTTTTTGATTATAAGTACATTAAATAATAAAAGTTTTTTTTTTTATCCAACTTTATTTCCATTATGAATTTAATATTTATAAGAAGAAATCATATACTTTATCTTTATTGTGTATTTTAATATCAAATATGTTATCTATGTATCTAAGCCAAAACTTCTAAAGCATTAATTTTTCAGTAAAGGTTTACTATAGCAGCCTCAATATGTTGGCCCTCTATTGTTTAAAATTATAACTAAATTGTTTGAAAATCTTACGTATATGCTACTATATTACAATTACATTAAAATTTAATCAATGTAAAACACGTATATACTACTATATTCCAATTACATGAAAATTTATTCAACTGTAAAAGATAATAAAAAAATACATTTACCTTTTTAAGCATAATTGTGTCCTATGCATATTAGTAAGTTGAAGAAAAAAGTGGTATTGCAATGTCTACTCCGGAGAGCAAATTCATGCAGGTATGATGAAAAAAAGCTCTGCTGGTACCAGATTGGAATTTCAGCTTACCCTTTACTTTCACCCACATATTTTCAATATTCTGGCTGTGTATGCCTTGGTCTTTGGGATGCACAAAGTTGTCCTGATGGATGACAACCAAATGCATATACACATCATTGTTGAGGCTGATGATGTTATTGTATGCAGCACAGCCATCTGAAATAATGTGTGCACCTGGTAAAATGTAATGCTGTATCAGGCCCTCCAGTGTATCAGCCATCCTGTCTGGAACTTCTGTCAAGAAGCACTTTCTTGATACTCTTTCTATATCGCCAAGACCATTTTTTCCAACTGTAAAACTGTACATGTGTGCATGTAATTCGGTTGAACACAGAGGGTGTCTTTTTTTGTGTAACGTGCTATAAATGTAGATAGTTTAAATTGTTAAGTTATAGATACTTTAAATTCTTAACTTTCAAATAAATTAAAACTAATTCTTTTAATTAATGTTGTGTAATTAATCCAATATTCAAATTCTTTAAAAAGGTATTTTTTTTTTTTTACTATCTTTTACATTTGATTAAATTTTAATGTAATTGTAATATAGTAGCATATACTTAACATTTTCCAACAATTTAGTTATAATTTTAAACAATAGAGGGCCAACATATTGGGGCCGCTATAGTAAACCTTTACCAATTTTTCATGTATTCCATAAATTAAGTCATTAATCACCCACAAGATGAGGGAACCTATCACAGTGTCAACAGTTTTTTTATAATGTTGCCCATTACATATAAAACAAATGGTCAAAAGACAATGTCTAGTTAATACAAAAAAATATGATCTGACAGATTATAATGCAGTGAAGCTGTATTTAACGTTTTTTTCAATTAAAATATTTATAAAGAAAAGAGTAACATTGAAGTTTTTTTTCCCCCATGTGTCATAGCATCGGCCTGGAAGTGAACCCACTAACCGGGGAGAACTGCTTGTAAGGCTGCTGTGCTGACCTCTCGATCACCAACGCTTGACTGAGTAACATTGAAGTTAACCCTTATATTTTAAGACTTGACTTTTAAAATTTTTTTTATATAAAAGCTAAATGTGTTGAGTGTTTTACGTATGTATTTTATAGATGATATAATAGGCTTATTATATAGCTGCATATCAATCTTCTATAACTCTTATTTTTTAATTTAGTCTAAAATGTTTTATTATTTATATCCCCCCTTATTTTTATAGTATTTCAAAGCTTCATCATTATTATTTTTAATTATTTTAACAGAATTAACTATTCCTTAAACATCATTTTTAATTGTCTTTTCATTCACTGCTAATGATTAGATCCCTCCGATTTACTACTCCACACCATTATCAATAACTTATTATTTACAGATAATATAATATTTGGAGATTTTGGTCTTAAGGCAATATCTTTTCTATTGCTATTGATTTTATCATTACAATAATAAACTTTCATATTTTCTTTATTTTTCACTTTGCAATCAACAGATCTTTTTTAATTTAATTATAATATTTTTTTTTCTTAGGTGGCTTATTCGTAGTTTTTATATACGTGAGGCTTTTATTTTTAAAAAGAACAAATCTTTAAAATTATGTTATATTAAAATAAAAAGCTGAGCCCTAGGAAACAAAATCGTTCCTAAGGTAGTATGTCATTTACACCTATTAAATAAGTTCACATTTTAAAAATTATTTGTATTTAGATAATAAAAAACATGTAAAATATATTTTAGAAAGCCACTGTATAGCAGAGACTAACAAATCTTATAGAAGAACATTACAAGAGAAAGCATCCGTCTTCAGCTAAACCAGTGAATGTTTTTATGATAAATTTTGAACGATTAACCATGGCCACAAACTGTCTGCCTGAGGAAAAGCAAAACCTAAAGATAATTTCAAAGTTTATTTGACCTAGATTCAAATTCAGATAGCCATGATAAGCGCTCATGATGTTGCTAAATCACGAAATCCCATTGATTTTATTATATCAAATTACTTTTATAATTTCTCGATTACATGTTTATTGTCTTTTTTTTAATGATTTTCCAAATTAAATCTTAATTTCTATTTGTACTTTAAATTTTTGGTATTTCTTTTAAGAACTTTTGCTTAACATAAATTACTTCAAAAAGTAATGAATAAACAGATACTCCTTTAAAATGTGATAATGCTTAATCGGAAATTACGTATCAACAGTTTGTTTTACATTAGCAGTAGTAATAAATGATTTCCTGACAGCTATCATAACTTTTTCACTTTTATTATCATATTTAATAATAAAGCTTAGTGAATCTTTTGTTCAATTGACATTATTTAGTATTAATTAGATGAGACAGTTCATAATTTATTTGACAACAAGTGTAACTAATAGATTACATCCGCATAAGAAATAACGAAATTAGATGTCAACTTTAATTTTCCTATTACCATAAAATATTGTAGAAAATATAATTAATTTCTAACAAAATAATTTATATGATTTATTAAATTTTAAAAATACAATAATGTACTTCAGAAACGAGCAGGAAAAGTAAAAAGTTTTCAATGAAAATTTTATAAATCCAATATTTATGTTTAAATATTATTCTGCTATGCATTTAAGCTTATTTTTCCAATGATATTTTGTCCTATATGTTTTGTTACAGAAATAGCGTAACAGATTTTGAGTATTTAAAGTCCATGGATCATCATCATTTATGATACTTGAGACCATTTGATTATTAATTTTTAATAAAGTAATTCGACAATATGAAAAGGACACAAAGAAAATATACCAAATATATTATATACTGTTTTTTTTTTTTTAGCCTGTTTATTTAACATCTCATAAACAATGTTTTACTTCATCTTCAACAAACTTTTCGTTTTGAAAAACATTAAAAAAAGATTACCTAATTATAATTACCCACTCCGGTCCACCTTCAATCGTATGCTCACAATAAAAGCAATCAATAGTTCACTTTCGTAGAATATCCCTATGATAACCTTTATAGCATAAATGTTTTTCTGCCAGCTCGACTTTTTATCGACTTTAAATATTATATGAATTGAAAAATAATGTTTGTTTTTATTATATTCCGATATATATTTATAAATATTACAGAGCATTTCACTAACAATTTTCAATTGCTATTATGTGGCATTAATTGTGGCCAAAGTCTTACTTCCATACAATAAACTTGGCTAAATCGCCGCCGTGAATAACTAATTTAAATCCAACCAAGCATTATTTTTAATTATCATCAACGATAATTTCTCATTGTTAATATTCATTATTAATATATGATAGCATTAAAAAAAATACTAATAATAATAAAATTATTTTAATTTTTTTTCATTTCAGCTAAGTTGAAAAATTATAAAATTATAGTTGGTTAAATAATTATTTATCAGAATGCAGCATTAGCCAATATTATTTACTGTATTTAAATTGAAAACATTTCATTTTTAATAAAAATCAACTAAAATAAATAAACTTCCTTTTCAATAAAAATGAAAGATGTCCTTTTTGTTTTATTAAAGTATGAGATTAAAACTATTTTATAGGGATGAGGAAACAGATTTTTTCAAACATATTTAGAAAATAATTTTTATTTAGACTTTTTAATTTCTTTTTCTTTAATCCTAATTAAATAGCAGGCCATTTTTTTAATGATAAACACTTTAATGCAGGATTAAAAATAGACAATTTATAAGATGATAAATTATTACAATATTAATAAAGAAATATTTTATATCAAAACAAAATCGAATAATCATTAAGTATAGTCTTTTTAAAATTAATACTTGAGATAATATTGTGCATATTTTATTGTAAAATATAAGCATATGCATAGGTAACATAGAATGGCATCATCATCATCAACCACTATCAATCCACTGCAGAATGAAGATCTCTCTAAATTCAAACCATCTTCTCCAATCTTTAGCTTGTCTTTTCCATGTCACTCCTGCAAACTTTCTTATTTCATGTATCCATCTCACATGTAGTCTCTTTCTGGGTCTTTTACAATCTCATGGAATCCAGTTTAAGATTTCAATTGTCCGTCTATTATCATCTCTTCTAGCAATATTTACAGCCCAACTTCACTTCAGTTTTTTTAATTTTTTTCAATGAGGTCAATAACAACTGTTTGTTTTCTGACTCATATATTGTGTTTTGCTCTTTTGTTACTCCTAACATGCATCTCTCCATACTTCTTTGAGTGGTATGAAATCTGTATTGCTCTTCTATTAAGTGTCCAAGTTTCATATCCATAAGTATGAACTGGTAAAACACATTTATTAAAAACTTTCTTTTCAAATATATAGGCATATTTCCTTTTAGTATCAAGTTATTTCTACCAAAAGCACTCCAAACAAGTTTAATTCTATTATTAATTTCATCCAGTATTTTTCCATCTGTATTAATAATCTGATCATGATATTTGTAGCTATTGACTTCTTGTAACTCATCATAATCAATCTTTCTTTTCATATTTTGAGAAAATCCATTGAACATTACTTTAGACTTTTTAACATTTATCTTTAATCCAACTTTTCTACTTTCATCTGGTAACTTCTGCAACATTTTCTGCAGCTCTAAAGCATTATTTTCAAAAACAACTACATCATCTGCAAAATGTAAATGACGTCAATATTCTCTATTTACTTTCACTCCTTTAAATTCTCATTTTAATCAACAAAATATTTCTTGCAGCACTGCTGTAAAAAGTGTTAGAGATATGGAGTCATCCTGTCTTACCCCCTTCTCAATGTTGACTTTCCTAGTATCATTATATAATGTAATTGTTGCTGTTGCATTTTTATAAATATTCTTTAAAATAGGACAATATCCTGTATCTATATCTTGATGATCCAATGCTTTAATCACTAAAGAAATGTTTATAGAATCAAATGCCTTTTATTAATCTACAAATCCAAAGCATAATGACAACTTATATTCATTTGTCCTTTTTATAACTGCTCTCAATATCTGAATATGATCTACTGTACTAAAACCACTTTTAAATCCAGCTTGTTCTCTTGGTTGGTGGAAATCCAATATTTTCTGTAGTTGAGTGTAATTATCTTGGTAAAAATTTTGTATAAAACTGATAAAAGGCTGATAGGTCTGTAATTTCTAATATCTTCTTTATCACTTTTTTTAAATATTAATATTAATACTGCCATCTTCCAATCACCTGTTACATATTTATCATTTAGACATTTGGTATATAACTTTGCTAAAAAAAATTCTATTTCTTCATCTGCTTCTTTTAATATATCAATTATAATTCCATCATTACCTTCATTTAAAATTCTGGGCAATTCAGAAGATATAATAGATATAGGAGGTACTTGTTCTTTATTACTATATAATTCTTGATAGAAGTCTTCTACCCATTTCATGATATCATCTCTCTTTTTAATAATAGTTCCAACTTTTTTCCTTATTGCAGATATAAATTTCCTACCAATACCAAAATATTGTTTTACATTCTTGAGACTTTTATTCTCTTCTACAGCTTTCCTTGCTAGTTCACATTTATACTTTCTTATATCATTTTCAACTCTTTTCCACACTATTTTACAGAATTCAAGCTATTCAATCCTATTTAGTACATCATTTTTGTATATCTTTATATTCCTTCTTTTCTTCATAAATTCTCTAGTCTTAGTACAAATTTTATTGGTCAATTGCTGCTTTTTTTTCTACCAGCTATATTTGTTGCAGATTTTAAAAGCATATCAGTTATTTTCTTATTAATTTCATTCAAATCTGAGTTATGTTCAAAATCTACTAATACTTGAAACTGATTTGTAATGGCATATTTATAAATATATAAAGATGTATTCATAAGAATTGAAATTGTAAGTACAGATCATTTACATGAAAATTCTAAATGAATTCCTTTTTTTACTAATCATTAAGAAAGAATATGGGTCTGTTCATAGCTGTTGTATTTATGTTAGTTATTTAAAAGCTAATTAATTTTATAAATAAAGGTAGTAGGCCATGAGATTTCAAAGCATTGTAAAATAAAATCATATGTCAAAAAAGTAATTCAATATTATCATAAATGGACAGTAATTTATTTTTAAAAAATTAATAGATGTCTAATGAATAGTGCTGCATTTATCAGTAATTATACACAGGGCTAATCAGAGGAGGGAATAGGAGAGGTTGCTGTCCTAGAACTCACAAAATTAGGGGTCTCAACTTGGCAACTCCATATGATAAACAAAAATATAGAAAGCAAAGCAATGTCAAGGTTCATACAACATCCTTAATTTTACAGTTAACTTCCCAAAAAAATATTCAAGAAAAACCTTTTTAAGCAGGCATACCATGAGTCAAAGACATAAACCTATTTAGGGATGAGGTGTCAATTTGATGACCCTGCAATGAAAGCGACTGCAGCACTTGATGACTGACAAAATTAATAGTCTCAGCCTCCTGCTAGTCAGTTCTTTGCTACCAGTGTTTTACAGTACTAACAGTGCTAGTGTTTCTACTCTATCCAAGTGCTATTTGGATCTAATCTGCTTGCTCGTTTCTGTGACTTGTACCTAACTCTTAAGTAAAACTCTCATTACTTTTCTCTCTCTCCAATTTTTTATTTTAAATTTTGAAGGGCCTCTAAAATATTAGTTGCCCATGGCCTTGCATTTTTTCTGAAAGACCCTGATTGTATGAATACCTTTATTGTAAATTCTGTTACCTTATATTGAAACGGTTACACCTGTTTCACCTATTATCTCTGATAATAGTATATATTTGTTGTACTCAGATGGCGTGTATTTCTTAAATTTTAAAAACTTTGCTTATAATATTGCGAGTATGTGCGTATATAATCGTCCCATTAATATAAAATTACAATCTCAAATATTTATATACGAGCATAGTCTGTTCGATTTGTTAAAACTGAATAAACATAACTATAATTAATTTATCTATATAGCAGCATAATTTAAATTTATAATATTACTTAGTTTTCAATATTTCTTTCTAAATAATTATTTAAGTCAGTATTCATTTTGACTAATTCCAAGTTTTCAATTCTTTTGTTTGCTTAAAATTACAAGCAGAAAGTTTTATCAGTTTTAACACTTCGTCCTAAAAATAAATCTTTCTGGCCAAAATTTGACCTATTTAAAAAGTATAACCAATTATAATATTCAGTCAGGCATAAATCTATACAAATTGCTTGTGACCATTTATCTTGGAAATATATCTTTTAAAACCGAAGTCAATTAAAACAATAGAGTCTTTCCAAGTCCAGATTTAGCTATATTTAATATTTTACTAAACTGGATATTTGGTTAAGGGCTAATTCGAACTGGTCATCTCGTGATGTGGCAGACTCAGAAGTAGGAGGTTACCTGTCAAAAATACAGCATAAAAAGGGGCCCAAAATAGCCACCAACTCTCTAACCTAACCTCTTCCATCATATATAATCATCCGTGTTAATTTTTTTTGTTGCTGAGAAATTTGTGCTTGCTGCCAAATTTTATTTCCGAAGACCCGAGTTAACTAAGAAAACTGTTCCTGCCGTTTAGACTGCTAAATCTAAAAAAAACCATCATCCAAGCTGCTATAAAATGACCGTTGGCTAGAAGACACAGAGACAGCCGTTTGCTCTTCCACGAGCGGCTACCGATGAAAGAAGACCTCCACCATGCCCATCACAAGAGAAAGAACCTGTACCTGAGAGACCAGATAGTTCCTGATCAGAGAAATGGAGAAAGCTGCCACAGAGATAAATTCACGAAGTTACATCCCGACTAAAACCTAAGAGAAGCCCAGCCTGACTGAATATAGAGAAGCGCAATGAACAAGGCCTTAAAGACTTTCCAGTAAATCCTTTCTACAAAATATTACATTTCCTAACTAAAACGTATACTAAATGAAAGCTAGCTAAATAAATCACATAATTTATAATATTTCTAAATGTTCCACTAAAATGTTTATCGTAAAATGGTTTAAATCTTAGAACACACTCAATTCTTGCTTGATCATTAATAACTTTAAGTAGGCGTTGACCATTAATAATTTAAATAATCACACACATCTAGTTTCTATAAAACCATACTATAAATTTTTATGTCTAAATTATTATCTTATCGATCATTTTATGCAATCTTATATTTTAAGTTCATGTTTATTGATTTATGCTTGTTTTTATCAGAACGGAGTCTGGCGTGTTAATAAATTATTGGGGGAGGGGAGTGAGCAATTACTTTTATTATATCAATATTGCGATATAAAGAATATAGCTAAGACTCTTTTCTGAATTATATTTGTGCTAGAGTGAATCGAACCAGTTATTTAAAATCTTTTACTAAAGTTATTTTAAAATGTATATTTGCATATATTATTTAAAACGCATCTTTTCTCAAGTTAATTGAAAATGAAAATGTTTGTTAGAGTTATTTAAAAGGTATATTTGGTATATTATTTAAACGATCTTTTCTCAGTTAATTGAAAATGAAAAGGTTTTGCTAAAGTTATTTAAAAGGTATATTTAGCATCTATTATTTAAAACGTCTTTTCTAAAGTTATATAAAGTGTTGCTAAAGTTAGTTAAAAATATATTGGTATGCTATTTAAAACACAGATTTTGCCCAAGTTATTTAAGAATTATATTTGCGTAAATGATTTAAAATATGTATTTTGCAGTTATCTGAAAAAGTATATTTCAACAAGCTATTTAAAATATAGATTTGCAATCGTTAGTTAAAACCATTTTTATTATTAGTAAGGTCTATTTTGACGAATTATTTAAGATGTGTAATTTATTTAAACATCAAAATTTGCGTGAGCTATTTTATAACTACATTTTATTATTTAACAATCCGTTTGATATTAGATCTAGTTATACTCTATAACTAATGTCCCCAGTTCTATAAGTAGCTATGCAGAAAACCCTTAAATCAGATTCTCATTATCGCCATCATTTTATCATTTAATAATCTCAGTTATGAACTGACCGGTGGTAGTAGCACTGAAGAAGCTAAGATTTTGGCGTAATTAAATTTATTAAATATTAATTTAGCGTTGCGAATGTATTGCTAATTTGCATAAAAATGCATATCTACTTGCTATGTCTATAATGGCCTAGGTAATCCTGACGTTTAGCGTCCCGAACAATTCGCCCTCTATTTTTAAAAAAATGAACTAACGATGAACTAACTACTTTTTCACACCTAAAAAAAAAAGTGTATGTAACTATATCCAAGTGTAAATGCTAATAAAAAAAAAGTTAAAAAAAATACTTACATTTACATGCGTATTTTTCACTTATAGCGGTCTTTGCTGTATATAGAACTGTAAATAAATGACGTATATTAACTCTAAATGTTTTCACATAAAGAATAATAAAGAACAAAAAAACTTACTTTTTAGGAGTAGTTGGGCCACACAATAGGAAATGCAAAAAGGTTGCGTGGCATATTTCTGAAACAAAATTCCAGTAAGATGAGACAAAGGTCTGTTGTCCCAAATTGGTATTTTAGCTTACGCTTTGCTCTCATCCACAGATTTTCAACATTATTGTGTGTATATCCTGTCATCCGGGTCAACAAAGTTGTCTTGATGGATACGACAGGGATAGACACCATTGGAAAGACCACTAATATTGTTATCGAGGCCATCCTCGCTATAATATGCGTTGGCAAAATGTTTGCTGGATAGTGGTTCCAGGGTGCACCATCTGTCTGCATTTCAGATAGGAAACATTTTTGAGCCTCTTTCTATTCATCAAGGCCTTCTCTAAGGCCCTCGTTGTATTTCCGATGAAGAAATAGGACTCGTCGATTTGACTATCTGTGGTTTGCCATTTAAATCCGAAGTGCTGTATTTCTTGAAAATAGCATTCTTCAAAATTATCATGTCACTCGTTCGCTGACCTCCGTCTCCGATATCAAACAGGCACATTATATGACCAAATGCTATGTGAATAATGGTGTTCAAACCCAGATGGCTGCATAAAAAAGACCATCGTACTGTTACTTGTTTGCACATTTTGATTGCCATCTGACACCATCTATCGATATTTGACAGGAACATTCAATGTTGCAACACAGAGATGCTGTTCTTTAGCAGGCCTCCTGCGACTTCAGGGTCAATTCCACAGTTTGAAATTGCTCTATGAGGGCGAGTATTCAACTTTCTGCCAGAACTTCAAACAGACATAATTTCATTTGGGGGACTATGGTTGTGAGGCCACTGTAGCTCCATTTTTTAAAGGACAGAATTCCATGTGGTAGATTTGTTGTGTAAAATGACGTGACAAATTGCGTGATTCTAAATACACCTAAAAAAGTAAGTTTTTTTTGGTTATTTATTATTCTTTATGTAATTGAGAGTATATGTAACTATAAATGCTTTTTTACATGAAGATGAATAAATAAAATATTAACAAAACTAATTTTTTATCTATTTGTCTCAAATTTATAAAAATTATGAACTACTTACTTTGGTCATTTGTGACAGTAAAATTCTGAACTACTTTTGTGATGGAATTATCTATGTACTCTATACATAAGCTAAATACCAATTTGGGATAGACACCTTTGTTCTCATCCTACCTCAGAATTTTCTTTCAGAAATCTGCACAGACACCTTTTCGTGCATTTCTGTTTGTGGCTCAATTACTCCTAAAATGTAAGTTTGTTTTCTTGTTATTTATTCTTCTTTAGGAAAAATTTACAGTTAATATATCATTTATTTCAGTTCTATATACACAAAGGTATAGTGAAAATAGCATGTAAATGTAAGTATTTTTTTAATCTTTTTTATTAGCATTTACACTTGGATATAGTTACATACACTTTTTTTAGGTGTGAAAAAATAGTTAGTTCATTTTTAAAAATAGAGGATTGTTGGATAAATCAGGATTACATGGCCTATCTCAATTTTCCGCATCAGGACGCTCAAGTTTAGGCCACTGAAGTTCTTGTATTTTGTCAAGTCACGCCTGCAAGTTTAGGCAAATGTGACATTTATTCTTGTATAAGAAACCAAAGCATTTCAAAGGGCTCATAAGCCATCTTCTGTTCTTAATAAAAAGGCCTCTTCCATTGTAGCAAGCAGATCGGTTAGGGAAGTTTATAGGTAATAAACCCCATTAAGATGCATTGAGCACTTATCTGATAGTATAGTTTCTAACACTAGAATCTGATGTTCCCTGCCACCACATCTCAGTTCAGTTTCCTAGAAAGTGACTTGGCTTTGTCCGACCTAGAATCTGAGTTAATGCGTTTATCTGTATAACAATATTATATCACAAATATCTATAATATGATTTTGAATATATTTATAATATAATCTTAAACTTAGTCATTATAATATTTTAAACTTCAAATATATAATCTTCAATGTATTAGTAATATCTAGCATTTATCTCAACTCGATTCTCTAGCTAATATAACCATTTCAAACATATAAAACATGGATAATTACAACATAAAGGTGAATAAGCTTACTAAGAGTCTATTGCTTTGTAATATCATTTTATACCCTGGAAAACATACTCAATGCTTTGTAATATTATTTTATAACTTTGAGATCCACTCAATGCTTTGTACTATTATTTTATACCTGAGAAGACTAATGCTTTGTAATAATATTGTTTTATAACTCTGAGATGATTATTGCTTTGTATTATTATTTATAACCCTGAGATCACTCACTTGTGAGCTGCTGTACAACCTACATGCTTGAGTATTTATTGTTATATTAAATTTATGAAATATAAATTTGTCTCAGTCTCATTACTTGCTCATTGTCTTATGAATACTATTGAGTTATCTAATATATATAATAGGGGGATGTCTCATGTTTTACTGCTTTGTATTGCTGGGATAAAGAGATATAGTGTAACCTCAGGATGTCATGAATGGGTTGACTTAAGCCAGTGAGAGGGTTGAGGTATGATCAGACGTAGGATATTATTATCCCGACTTGGTCAGCTTTTGGTTCTCTGGCTTGGACTCTCAGTCTGTTGAGCAAATGTACAAACCTGACCATTACAATATATCAAATTTTATATTTTAATTACAGTTTGATTTACAATTATCCAGCTTAGATAATCAGACTGGATAGAAGTACATTTCAGAACAAAACATCATTAGGACTAACAACTAACAAGAGGAATTAGTTTATTTTTATTAATAGTTTAGAATTAATCAAAACTTAGAAATTCAAGCAATCAAAAACATGACTTTTTATAAAAATGATATAACTTTAGTTTGGAATATTGAGCAAGTCTTTACATGTTTTTTTCTTTTATTTTTACAAACTAAAATTATCACGTAATAATAAATAAATAAAATCTTATATTAGATCTATTTGCAAATCTATTTAATTTATATATCTTCCTCTTTTATGAAGTATAATAATCCCATATTTGATAATTAATTAGCAACCAACTCATTTCTTCCTATAATAAATGAAATTTAATACCTTTATAATAATTCTTAGTAATCTGGCATCTCTTAATTACACTAACATATTTATTAGTATAATACATAAATGATAAGTATACTATTTCATTAAGGCACCAGCAAATAAAATGTTGCTAATCCTAAATATTTCCCAATTTCAATTTACTCTGATGAATTTAGTATATGAGTAATATCAGCTAATATTAGGAGTGAGATACAATTTTGGTGTAAAACTAGATGCTTACATCATGAAAATTCAGAAAGCAATTTTTTAGCACACAATAAAAAAATATAAAGAATATTGTGAAATACAATTACTTAATGGGCATTTAATTCATTTGATTAACAAATAATATACAAGTGATTAAAATGATCCCACAGTTACTGTTTGCAGAAACAGAATGTGTTACTGAAACTTTAATCATTAGCAAAACCAATGCCAATAATACTTCTAAACTGGTAGACATTAACTTCATTCTTTCACAAATAAATAAAATAGAGAAACAGATGCCTTGTGCACATGTATAAATTAGTAGTCTAAAAAGATGATGTTAAGATTAGAATATCATATATAAATAAGTTATTCCAGCATTCAACTCCTATACTTAAACTCCCCCTTATATTAAAATATTGATAATTTTTCACCCATGTATTGCATTATTTTAACGATGCAAACATAAATAAACTAACATTAAATTAAAGAATCATTTTACAAAAATGAAACACAAAAATAATAAATTTCCTTTCTTGTTTATTATTAATCCTTCACCTTTTGGGTTGCTTTTTTAAATAATTAACATTTTTTTAAAAATGTCTATTGAAATATTAAGGCTTTTCAAAATAGACACCTGGCTCCCTACATTAATAATTTAAGATTACTTTCATATCTTTAATCCTATAATTTTAGATTGTAAAAAATTTCACCAGAAGATTCTTCATATTTCCATTTATTGCAACTATTTTCAAATGTAAGCTTTCTATCATTTTAACTTAAAAGAAGTTTTCTATGCAACTAATTTGAGCCTTTTATTTCAAACATGATGACTAACACATTTTTCTTTCTGTTAAATAAATCCAACAATGAGCTAAGCATGATATAGTAATATTTCTTTTTTTTTTTTAGCTTTTTTTCTGTATTTGGTTTCAATAAAAGACTTCTACATGTGATATTTTTTCCTTTCTAAAACAAATATAATTTTAGAATCTTTCCATGGAAGTCAAATTTCTTTATAAATCTTCTTCAATTTAAACAGCATCTTAATTTTTATTAATATTATTAGTAAAGTCATATAACTTGGTAGTTTGCAAAAAAAAAGAAAAGTTTTTAGAGTAAAATATTATTCGTAGTTTAATTTTCTATCTAAAAAGCTTCTAATATATTTTTTTCTTGAAAGAAAAATGTAAGCTTTTCTTGATATATCAGCCTATCATAACTCTTTATTCTTCAATTACCTACATATATAATATCTTGAAGTTCTATCTTTCTACCAATATCAGGGGAAATGTTTAATAAAAGCAACAGAACATTTCTATAAATTACTGATATTTTGTACAATCTATTAGAAATGAAGTAAGGTTGAAATTAATATTATTTTTATGCAAATAATTGAAGTTTTGTATTTAAATGTACGGAAACAAAGTCAAAGTGAGGCTGAAGTGTGAATTATAATATTAAAGTGGGTTAGCATTTTCTAGGAGTTTCTATATTTTCACAATCATAACTAAAGGATTATCTGTGAAAAGATATATAGGCAACAGATATTTTAATATATAAATTAAGAGTCCATTTTTTAGAGAGTGAAAAGCATGATTTCTTTCAGTTTATAGTTTGAACCTTATTAGCTATATACCAGTCTTCTTTGATCTTACAGTCATATCATTCTATACATGCAATAGAAGCAGAGGAAGGTTTAAAAGTATGACCAGTAGATTTCTGGTTCTCTAGAAAAATGGAACAATGTTCAGGCTTATCAAAAGCTCTTGTGTATAGATATTGATGTGGAGAGATATGCATGGAGAAGAATGTATAAAATTTGCCATAATATAATGCTCAGTAACCATTTTGAGGTCATAGGATGTTGTATACTATGTGAAGAGTCTAAATAGAGTTTACTTGATCTTTGGAATTATTAATTAATCTATTAGTTGAAAGGATATGAAAACATAGCCTGAATGATGGAGAAAAAGTTTTAATAAAATTTTTAGTTAGCAAAGGAAAGTGTGGGAGAAGACAGAGTGTGTTATCTTTGGGTGGATTGAGATTAATTTATGGTAGAATTGCTTTATCTTTCTAGTAAGATGGCAGTATTTAACTCCTATGCTTGAAATCTCTTTTGAGTATTGTTCTGTGTTATTTTTGTGAGATGTATCATATTTGCATATGATAGTTTCAAAAGAGAAATGAAAACCAACCTCCAAATTTATGGGAGCATGGTGATTTTAACTTGGGATATGTAAAGCCTTAAACTTCAAGAGGCTTAATGTACATAGTGTAATTTAAAAGATACCCATTTTTTTAAGTGGATATCTAAATATTTCTACTTTGTTATGTAAATCTTTCCAGACATTAGTCAACAGTAATGCAGAATATACTTCAAGGTCAGATTTAATGTTGACACCAACTGATTAGGGTCCAGCAATAAAAATGTCATAAACATAGTGGGTGTAGATGAGATTGGGGATAATATTAAATTATCTAGGAAGGATAATTGAAATATACACTGGACAGGATGGTATTCAAGGAGACCTGGTTTATAGCTAATAATACCCACACTATAAACCAAAAGGAATTATGCATTCTCCTCTCTAAGAAATGGACTTTTTAATTCATAATTTACATCTTTTTCCAGATAATCCTTTAGCTATGATTCACAATTTATGAATCATTTTTAAAACAATGCATTGTTATCTGATAACAAAAAAATCGCACACATACATAAAGAACAGAAAATTTTACTTGGAATAGATTTTGTTTTTACCTACTGTTCTTTAATTTTTTGTAGACTTAAAATATAATCCATAATGTACTTTGAGTAGAAATTACAAAGAAGGTGTGAGTTCTTTTTAATTAGTATCCATAAGAACAAATGAAATGGATAACAACAATAAAAGAATAATTATTTTTTTAACATGATAATATTTTGCTGAACAGTATGAAGCAGTTGAAAGTTTGGATGTTTTTAGCCTTTAATAAAAAAAATATCTGGATACCATCTAATAATAATAGATATAGAGACATGTACCATTGTCTATCATTATGAGAATGTTATGGAAAACATCACAGAAAAATGGAACTGAAATTAGAGAATGTTAGGTAATAGATGCCAACATAAATAAATGATTTCTGAGAATTTCTCATTAAATTAACTTTTACCTTCTTTTCAATGTTTTAAATAATAATAATATATTATTAGATGTTTGTTCAAAAAAATTTTTTTTAAAAAACTAAAATAATAATACTATTTATATTATGCATACAAACTTACTAAATACATCAAATAAGTATGATTTGAATTAATCAACATTAATATTTTTAATAATACATTTTAAAATTAAAAGTACATTTTAAATTATTATTTTAAACATATGCAACTAAATGTGATGAAAGCTTTACTCCATCTAAAATATAAAAGATATTGATAAGGGATTTGAACTCAGACTTTCACATGACCCTCAGCTCTCCATGTCATCTCATATTGCTGACATGCCTGATCATACACATGTTAAAAAGATAAATAATCACCAATGTGCATAGTTCATGTTAAACCAGCAATCATCAGTTGGTCCAGATTACTATCTCATATATATATATATTGTAACGATATATAAATATGTCATTACATTAATTTAAAATAAAAACTTAAAAGTTTGCAAATAAAAGTAAAAAACTAAATGCTAAAATTAAAATGTTTGTTAAACGTATATACATTTGCACAGATGCCAAACTTTAAAAATATTTTTAAAAAAAACCAACAAATAAGTATTTGAACGTACTTTTTTATAAAAAAGTACAAGATTTAAAAATAAAAACAGGTATTAATTAATGTAATCTGTAAATGGAAATGATTGTTTATGAATTATCGAAAACCAAACTGGCCCTTGGGCTCTTGTATAATTAAAATGATCTGATGAAAGATAGACAAGAAAATAAAGAGAAATTAGCTTGACCAATGGAAGCACTAAGCCTTGGCTCAGACCCTAACGAAAGTGATGGATTAGTGACATTTTGTTGATTGAATCCATGTGAATAATATAAAAAGGGAAATAAGTTTTTTCTGACAGTTCCAGCGTTTTGTGTTTGAGAAATGTGGTAGGACGCACATACCACACTCTCTGTATAAAAAAAAAATGAAAAGACTGTGATACCTTGAACCAGCTATTGCCATCTCCAGAACATTATCTTCCAATGGAGGCGTCACGGGAATTAAAAACAAAAACCTGGACTCTTCTACCGTGAGCTATGAACTTTACAAATTAACAACAAAAAAAAAAAGTAATTAAGAACTTTCGTCAATGTTTTTTTTAAAGATTCAGCTTATTTAAATTTTAAAATGAACTCTTATTTGATTTTCAAATTAATAATTGATTGTTTAAATTTATATAGTTAAGTTTTGCTAAAATCATTTCCATTTTATTATTATTATTTGTAGTAATATTTATTGTAGAAATTATTAAATGCATTACATTTAAGTTGGGTATAGACATTGCAGAGATTCATTAGTGGTTGATTATGTTGTGGTTTTCACAGTCGATTAGAATATATAAGTCAACGATGTCATAGGGTGTCTTATGATGAACACCAAAGGGTCTCCTGTATTCCCTCAGCAATTGATGTTATCGATTGACTTTGTATTTTGATCAGTTGTGTTTAATTTGGAATGTTTTTGACCGTGGAATCTGTGCAGCCGATCTATACTCGACATTATAAAACAAATTGTATAAAAATAATCTGTGCAAACATATTTAAATGTTAAATTTAAGTCGGGCATGAATGGCTATATAGTTTTGTAAAGTTATATTAAGGAAGGGTAATCTTAGGTTATTCATTTTGTAGTTGAATTGGTTCAATGGATTGGATATATTTGTGTAATTGTAGATGCAGTATGAGATCCGCTACAGGCAGGATTATAGATATATGCCATACACCTTCTGTTTGCCTATGGATGGGTTTGTAGAATGGCAAAGGACCGCAGTCCATTCCTATGGAGTTTTATGTTTATGGTTCTACTTGCCAACAGATGTAACATTCCTGTTGGTGGAGAGACGATGTCTTCTCTAATTGTACTTACTGATCAGATGTACATTCCTGACAGTATAGTATTTTGTGTTGTTGTATTTTTATGCTACATTGAATACATAAATGTATCGGATGGATTGGCGCCGGTTTGATTGTGAAATTTGTTGCCTAAGGTTAAATCAGGGAAGAATATTTTCTTTTCAAATGCAGATCTATGTAGTCTATTCATCCTCGACTCACTAAATAAATATTAAACTCATGATTGTAATTTACTTAAATGAAAACTAAAGATTAATAGAAAAATCTAAAATGTTGAATTTATTCCTCAAAATTTAAATGTTATTTTATATGTGCGTAAATAAATATTTTTATGTGTTAATTTCTGGCAGTGGCTTTTATTTATTTATATTCAAGATATAAATTAAGATATAGATTTTTATCTCTGCATCTCCACTGAGCTAGTGACTTGGGCTGATCTGAATATTTAAATAAAGTGGAATCTTAACAGTGCGTATCTGCTTACTCTAAAAATTTTTCTAGGTTTAAATGCCTAGATGGCACCTTGTAGAGCAGATATCATAGTTTGCGGTTAGATTCGATCTTCACTTTCATTTTGATCGTTATAATATATATACAATCAATGATCAGCTTTATATTAAGATAGCCAATCTTCATTATTTAATGGACAGGCTTCAAAGTACTCCAACCCACAACTCTTCAGCCTTCCATTTCATTGAAAATCTGATGATGGAACATTCAAAGCCCTTGTTAGTGCCAAAGTTGTCATCCTACCCATGTTGATCATTTAGTCATTCTGATCTCTCATGCTTTAGACCTTAACCCTCATTCTTTAGATTCTTCTACTTATTTAGAAAGTAGGTTAAGAAAAGAGTGGCCACTCTTGTCTTTTAAATAAATCTTGTGTTAAAGATTTGCAGAGGTCCCTACTATCATTTCTTCAGGTGCATATTCTTAAGGTTATAGCCTTAATAAATATTACTTTATATACATATGTGAGGGAGGGGTGGATCTTTAATGCACTATGTTTTAATATGTAAATTAATACACTGTACACACACACACCTGCACATATGTAATGTAATAGGATTCAAACTCAGACTTTCACATGACCTTCAGCTCTCCATGACATCTCATATTGCTGACCCACTAAAGTTGTAAGTTAGAGTACTTTGAACCCTGTCCATTAAAGTATGAAGATTGGCTATCTTAATATAAAGCTGAGCACTGATTGTATATATGTCAAAAGATAGTAATCTGAACCATTTGATGATTGCTGGTTTAGCATGAAATACATATATTGGTGATTATTTATTTTTTCAACATGTGTGTGAACAGGTGGATCAGCAATATGAGATGGCATGGAAAGCTGTGGGTCATGAGAAACTATGTGCAGGTATGTGTAAGGTTGTACAGTGTATTAATTTAAAAGATATTGAACAAAAAAAATTTTTTATTGCATAAAAGATTGTATGCATTAACAACTCTTTGTTTCACTTGTGAAGTGTATATGTTTAAGTAGATTGCAATTTAGTTTTGCATTATATCCAGAGTAGATTATAATAATACAATGGATTATTTTATATTTATAACTATTGAACATAATTTGCAATATTCTCTTAATAAATTTACATAATATTATTAATCAATGGATTATGTGATTTACTTTTTGTACAGTTTATATTATTTATGAGTATTGGGTCACATATTCCAAACTACGTATTCATCAGATAATTGATTATTTATTTATTGAATCATAATATCTACCAAATAAAATACTCATCAATATATAGGTTCATTGGTGCTGATAAATAAAAAGTTTCCCATCTAAACATTATTGAATAAATTTGCATACATTACTGTGGTAATTCACTAACTACTAATGAATACAGTTAAGAATATGGGAACATAGAATTCCTGAAAGTGCTTAGCTTATCAATTGTTATGTGTAGCTTTATTAATTGTGTATAAAACACAAGCTTGGTATTATGAGTCTATTATTATCTAGATGATGATGATGATGATGATGATGATTATTATTATTATTATTATTATTATTATTATTATTATTATTATTATTATTATTATTATTATTATTGGTTCATTATTTAACATCTTCAATCGATCAGGAACTTAAAACATTGGCTATTTATCTTAATTTATCTAAAGCATTTGATTCTGTTAATCATAATATTTTGATTAAGCATTGCTACTTGTATGTTTTTCATGGTTCTATTGGGAGTTGGTTGGAAAGTTATTTAAATGATAGAAAACAGTTTATTAATATTTATGGTATTGTCAGTGATATGGTCTTGATTAACTGTGGAGTTCCACAAGGTTCTGCACTCGGTCCTCTATTGTTTTTAATTTATATTAATGATTTATTTGCACTGAAATTACATTCTAAGATTTTTGTTTTTGCTGATGTTATTGCTTTATCCTGTAATGCTGTTTCTTATAGTCTTCTTGAAAAATTAATGAATGAGGATTTGGTCTTAGTTGGTAAATAGCTGGCATATAATTCATTGTTGGTCAAGCATCCTTTTTTTCTCTTAAGATTAAAATTTGCTGTAAGTATATTTTGCATTTTAATAGTATATATACTTGTGAGAATATTCCTTTGGTAGATAATTATTGTTATTTGGAAATATATATTGACTCCAGATTGTCCTGGATAAATCATATTACCTATCTTTGTCAACGGTTACATAATTTAAACTATATGTTTTATTATTTAGTTAAATTTCTTCCTAGGTCTGCTCTCATTTTTATTTACATTGCCTGTTATCAGAGTATTTTATCTTATAATGTCATTATTTAGGGTAATGCTTCTCCATATATTTTATCTTCTTTGCATGTTTTACAAAATTATACTTTGCACATTATCTTTGATAGATCTTGTTCCTCTTCGTTTGAGATATTTATATTGCATTTGGTTTATTTGATGTAAATCACTTATATCAATACAAAGTTATTTTTGATATTTTTTGTGCATAAACTTTTTTTGAATTCTAGAGTTTATGTTCTAAATACTTGTCTTTTTAATAAATTTCAATTACTTTTACCATATTTTTTTAAGGACTCAGTAGAAGACAATATGTTTATTCTGGGTCAAAGTTGTTTAATAAATTTGTATATGAGTGTTCAATTGATCTGAATAATATTTCTTATGTATCTTTCAAAAAATATGTCAATGGTTGGGTGGTATGTATTATTTTGGCATTTATTTTATTTATTTAATTAATTTTATTTGTTTTCTAAACTATTCTTTTCTATTTTGAGTTTTTGGTTGTATTTTATTTTTATTTTTATTTAATCTGTTATTTTTACATGTAAATTCCACATACAAGATTTTTTTGTTTGGAGTTTTTAAATAATTGTTATGTACTTTGTTTTATTTCATAGAATAAATTGAATTGATTATTATTATTATTACTATTATACATTCATTTGTAAGTAAGGTTAAATTTATAGTAGTATGTTCTGAATTTACAATAAAATATTCGTACTTAAACTACAAATTCAGTAATTACACATAATTACTTTTGATCGTGTCTTAAAACAATATACATAGTATTTTGGCTACCAACATGTTAGTTAATTTGAATAATGATTTACAATGATAATATTTATTGTTTCAACTGAACCACAAAATCAAGAGATCAATAAGTTATGCTAACTGTACTATACATACTAATATACATTTTTTTCCTTTATTGTTTTGCCCAAAATTTTAATAAGATACAGTATTTTGCTGCAATATTTATATATGAAATCTTTACTTCTGCAGTCGTTATTTTTTATTTCATTTTAAATGATGAAAGAAAAAAGAAATTCAGATTAAATAAATTTAATTTGAAACACCAAAACTTTCTCTTGTTTTGTCCATTGTCTAAAAATTAAGTATTATTTTCATTGAAATAAATTGATTTATTAAATTTTTATTAATGTAGTACACTTTAATATAATTAAAAATTACATAAAATATAAATACAGTTGTAATTAAATTAAAAACAAATTATCTGTATTATTTAATAAACTAATTTATTTCATAAAAAATATTAGCAGAATAAAAATTCACTTTTTTTTAATATTCGTAGGGTAGATTTTGAGCATTTTAAAACTAACGCGGTTTTCGTATTTTTAATTTAATTCGTTTCAATTTAAACGTATAAAAAATAAAAACAATCCATAGAAGAATTTTGGAACAAAGAAAAATTGCCTTTCACTTTGCAACAATAGTTTTATTATAAGATTACGAGCAGTAATTGTGTCTAATTGTGATAATATAACTTCCTAAAATTAAATAGTGATTTGAGTGCTTTAGAGCAGCAATATGCATTTTAGTGGTCTTGTTCTTCCAATTGTTAATTTATTCTCTATAATTTATTGAATGCAAAATCAATATGTTATATATTGTACAAAAGAAACAAGCATAAAATATAAGCTAATACATATGTAAAAAAGATGATAATCAAGCAAGATGAATATGTTCTATACATTAATGAATTCATCAGGACATATAGAATAAGGGATAAAATAAATGTGTGATAATAACTGTGATATCTGGTATCATTGTCTAATGTTCAAACTAAGCAGTCCATCAATAAACGGTGTGTCTTTACCCAATCTGTCTGACCAATGACTCAGTTCAGCAGACTGTTCCTTCACGGTGTGTCTTTACCCAATCTGTCTGACCAATGACTCAGTTCAGCAGACTGTTCCTTCACGGTGTGTCTTTACCCAATCTGCCTGACCAATGACTCAGTTCAGCAGACTGTTGCGATCATTAAATGTTCTTAATGAGATTCCATGTTTCATAAAATCTTGAGTTGGCAGTTAGCAGTTTGTCATGATTCTTCATTTTTTGTAGTTTCCTAATGGTAAAAGCCTCTTCATCGAAAGCACTGGTGTTGAATATTTTTCTGCACCTTACAGTCCAAATTGCATAGTTTATGAATAATGACAATCTGATTGTGGCAATTAATTTTGTTCTTATGCTGTCATTGAGCGATATGACTAAGTAATAGTCAATGTTGAGGTTTTTGGAAATTGTACTTCTTCTGATCCAGAGACCTGGGCATGAGCATATCAGATGTTCAAAGGTTTCTTCATGCCTCTGACAGAGAGGACAGATATGATCGATTTTAACAATGCCTCTCTTATATGCAAGAAACCAGTTGAAACTCACTGAATTGATGTTGATTTTGAGTACAAAATCCAGGTATTTAGGCTCCATGCTCCAGAAGCTGAAGAGAGTCATGAGTTTTTTATTGGGAATACCCAACTTGGGACATATGTCAATGCTGATCGGATGTATGTCTGTAGGCTTCCTACATCTTGATTCGATTGTCAAATGTGTCATGGGTGATGACCATGTATTTTTTAATCAGCTCAATAGCTGAGTCTATGAAGTTCTTAGCTCTAGGTTATGGTCTATCAATAGGAATTACTGACTCCAAAATCTGCTTGTATCCAAAGGTTTTGATTATTATTGAGATAAAGTTGAAAGTTTTCTGTACTGCAATAGCCTGGAGAAAATTCAGGATCAAACCATTGTATTTCTTATGTTGCTGCATGAGCTTATTGCTAAATGCAGCAATATTGCCTTTCCAGAATAATCTCACTGAAAGAATGTTTACTTTTCTGATAAATGTTTTGGTAAGTTTGATGATTGGCACATAATAATTTATTTTGGCCATAATTTTCATATTCAATATGGCTACTTACCCAGGTAGGGATAGATAGACTTTGGATAATTTTGGGTTAAGTTTTCCATTGATAATAGGATATCATTATGTATGTCTTTTGACATTTGGGTATGTGTTTTGGCAAGTGCAAATCCTAGAAATTTTTGAGGCTCTGCTTTGAATTTAGATGCAGTTTTTTTTCATTACAGATCTTCCATGTTGCAGATTTCAATGGATTTATTAAGAGACTGAATTTACTGGAATATCATTCCAAGATAGAGTTAAGCGGAATGAGAACATTTTCTGATGGGAGAAAAACAATGATATCATCCATGTATGCAATCATATTGATCATTTAGCCAGTCTAGATATATATGCCAGGAAGCTGTTGTTCTATAGACTTTAATAGCAGATTGATATAGGTAATAAATAAAAGCACACTCAGGGGTGAGCCATGGGGAATGGAGGCTCCAGTTTTGAAATATGATGACAACCTACCATTTAGGGATACAGTAATTTCTCTGTTGTCCAAAAGGTTTTGGATGATTTGAATTATGGAGTTTGGTATTTGATGTTCTTCAAGCAAGTGTAAAAGGGTGTTTATGTTGATGGAAATTGTTAATTTAACTCATACCTTCGTTTCTCAAACTTTTTATAAACTGATGACAATAAATTATTCAATTATTATTAATTAATTAAAACCACAATTACCTGGGTCTTACTTCTAAAAATATACATGATAATATTCTTAAGTTTTACGAGTTTAGCCGGAAGTCTATCAACCATGGCATATCTAATTATATATTTAGAAAAAAATAATTCCATATTTAATTTGTATAATGTAAAAATCATACTAAAATTATTATATACATATTGGCTTGATTTTAAAATCCAGGGATTCTTCTGGAGTTTGTTCAATGTTTTGTATCTTTCACTTATATCTGTATTTGAAATATTAAAATATTTTTTAATAAATTAATATTTATTAAATAATTGTTTATAGCCATAATTAAAATATTAAGTCAATTTAAAAATGACTATTATTTTATATAAATATATTTTAATAACTGAAACACAGGCTTATTATATACCTGTGTCTATATATGTAATATAGGGTATATGAGCACAGACTTTCACATGACCCACCACTCTCCACTCTATCTAATAGCACTGATAAACTCAAGCACATATATGCTGAAAAGATAAATAATCACCAATATACGTATTTCATGCTAAACCAGCAATTATCAGTTGGTCCAGATTATCATCTCCCACACATATATACTATAAGTGCTCAGATATGTATTAAGATAGACAATCTTCATACTTCAATGGACAGGCTCCAATCTACTACACACTCCAACTCCTCAACCGTCCATCCAATTGAAAATCTGATGATGGAATGCTCGAAGGCCACCCTGAGGCCGAGATTATTGTCACACCCATGTTGACCTAAAGTCAATCAGAACCCCACATGTACAGGACATAATCCATTAAATACATATACAAGGATGGGCAGACATCTCTATAATGTAATAACTGAAACACAGGCTTATTATATACCTGTGTCTATATATGTAATATAGGGTATATGAGCACAGACTTTCACATGACCCACCACTCTCCACTCTATCTAATAACACTGATAAACTCAAGCACATATATGCTGAAAAGATAAATAATCACCAATATACGTATTTCATGCTAAACCAGAAATCATCAGTTGGTCCAGATTATCATCTCCCACACATATACACCCATATACACATATATATCTGAACATGTAATGGTGACAATGAATTAAATATATCTTCTGAAAAAGAATATAAGCTTCTGAAAAGATGCATTTAGGAGTATTAACTTTATTTAGTAATCTAATAGTTGTCATATGAGATGACAAAGTTAGTAACCCAGAATTAATATTTAAGGAGATCAGCAAAGCTATATGATCTGAGAAAGAAATAATTTGAAGTTTAGATTGTATATCATGGTACAATTCTGATGTAAAATATAAAAAATCAATGAAAGAGCTCTGATGTTGTGTATAAAATGAATATGAATTTGGCAGAAAGCAACCTTCACCACATAGAAATAATTTATTAAAAAGATGTAAATATTTATGATTAAATTGCTTATAATCCATATTAAAGTCACCCAAAAAAATTACTAGGGATGCAACAGAAGATAGAATTGAATTAATTTTAATAATTGATGATAAAATAATATTACAATTGTTCTTTAAATAAATATATATTATAACTAAAAAAAACATTAGCGATAGTAATATCCAATATTAATAAATCACTGCTTAAAAAAAGCATCTTAAATTTTTCATAATTTAATTTTTTATTTATTAATAGTGCAACACCAGATGATGCTGAATTCGATGGATAATATTGAAAAACACCATATTGTGAAAGCAATTGATTAATTTTTGGATTAGATTGCCAGTGTAATTTTGTTTCAGCAAGACAAACTATTTGTAGTTGATTAATATCAAGCCATCTTTTTAAAGCATATACTCTATCAAGGGAGTTTAAACCCTTGACATTGATATCCGCAATGTTTAATATCATATAAATGATAACAGAGTTATTAATAAAGAGACTTTAAAGATTAGTCAAGGAATGAACCATTAACCAAAGCAATCTGATCACTCATATTTAGAGCTTCTTCAGATTGAAGGTCAATTGATTTATTTTGAAATTCATTTATAATTATTTCAGTTAAAGTATTACTACCTATATCTTGATAATTTACCATCAGAAACTGATCCATTTTTTTTATCAGCTAGTCTAGTGTGCTTCTTTTCTTTTTCTTTCACTGAATTCCTAGAATTTATTATCTGTTGAGCATCAGTCAAGTCAGAATCAGATAGAGAATTACTGGGCTCTTCTCTATATGAACTGGAATAATTTTGATTTTTCTTTTTATTATTATTATTTGATACCTGTTCAATATTATTTGGATAAGAATCTACTTGTTGTTTAAAATCTTCATCATTAGTATTAATTCATAATGAAAATAATTTGCATTCTTCTATGAGATTTTCTTTTATAATTTGAGTTTGTAATTTATTATTAAATAAATTATTAAACCTATTATTCTTGGATTTTCTTATTAATAATTCAATAGTCATATTGTTTCTATCTATTTTAGATTTATTTAATCTAGAGGTTTTTTTATGTTTTTTCCTAGAAGAATTATTCATTATTTAATTTTTAATGTCATATGTCCAATCTGAATCAGTGGTTGAATTACTTATTTGTTCAGGCTGAGTGTCAGAATAATTTTCAGTTTTCCTTTTCATACTGCTAATCAATAATTGATTACTAATATTTGTGGCAAAAAGAATTATGATTATTAATTAATTCTTCATTAGAAATTTAAATATTATTTGAGATTTTATTTTGAAGGATATTTGTTGATATCTATCACTGATATTATGATGTGCAGCCGTTTTATTATTAGATATCTTTTCTTGCTGACTTGATTGAATTTTATTAAATGATCATTATTTAAATTAAAATATGTGGGAAATTTTTTTTTAAAATAATTTTATCATTTTATAAATAAACAAGTTAATGATAGTTTTTTTTATTTTATTTTAAATAATACATTCTACTTTTTCTCTTCCTTTCACTACTAAATAGCTTTATTTCTATACTATTTTAAAAAAAACATTTGTATACACATTATATTTTTTTATTACTATTGCTTTCATTATTGCTAATTTAAATCTTTAAAATCTAATTTGAAAAATATGTGTTAATATAGAATTAATTACTCAGACAAAATTTTTCATACTTACAGATACATTTTATACAATGAATTTATATAAATGAGTTGTATTTTAATAAGAAAATATTTCTAGATTTCATTTTAGTATGACAACTATTGCCACTATATTTTTTTTAAAAAAAGCTGTTTCTTATAGAAATATATATACATTGAAGCTGTAATTATTGATGTGCATAATTGTACATCACCTAATGCCAATTATATATATACTAACATGGGTTTGAACCCAACTTATATTTGTAATGGACACCTGTTTCAAACAATAGGCAGTAGCATATATAGATGTATGGGTACATGACTCTAAATGGATCAATACCAAAAGTTAAATAGTTATGGTAAATTAAATAGACATTTATTTTGATAAATTATTAAGAACATTTACTTTCATGTAAAAAACAATAAGATTTGGTGTATTTCAAATAATTTTACTAATATTTTATACAAGACAAATCAATTTATAATTTTTGTATAATGTATAATATTTTTTAGTATTTTGTATATTTCAAAGAATTTTATTAATAATTTCTAAGACATAATAAATATTTGCAAGTCGCAATGTAATCATTAAGTCTGGTGGTTTTGACGGCAATTGTCTTATTTTAAAAAATGTACAAAATTTGAAAGAAACAAAACTTATTTAAATAATTTCTACTTGGCGAAGTAATCGATTTTCCATTACCATATATGGAAATATACTTTTAAAAAATGTATAAAGTTTTACAAGGACAAAATAATACTTTTTATACAAATTTCACTTGGCTAAGTGATCAGCTTTTCGTTAGCATATATGGAAATGTGGGTCGATTTAAGATATGACTGAAGTATACTGAATTTGAGACAATGGCTAGCAAGAATTTAATCATATTTAACATCTAAACAAAAATTTAAGGGAAAGAAAAGATCGTTATGTATAAATAGCTCAAATTTTGCTATCAGTTCAATTTTTCTTTGATTTTTGTGTTAGAGTGCTAACATAGTCCATGGGAGTTTAATTTCTGAAATAAAATGATGTCAGGATAAAGGAAAGAACTGTTTGCTTCCCCATACCCCTGGGATTCTCATCTTCCTATTCTGGATGCCAAAGTGCAAAACGATTCAGCCCAATTGAATGAACTATTCAGGAGAATGTTTGCCTGAATTTGAACTTTAATTATCAACCGATACCTGTTCCCAGCAAAACCAGTATATGATTATGATCCACTGACATCTGCTTTATATTGACAATGTGGCCAAGGTAAATATCTGCATTTCTGCCAACCATTGAACTTTTATTAATTTAACATTTCAATTTAGTAATTAATATATTTATAAGCTTTCTGTTCTTGTTTCTTCAGAGCTATTCTGTAAATATTCACTAATGTCTGTACAATCTAATTTAAAGCTATGTTAATTTCATTTTAACTTTGGTGTGGTCATTTAGATTGAAATTTATTTCTCTTTTAGTTTGTTATTTGATCTATTTTAATATGCCAAGTTGATATCCAACCCAGTGAGTAGCTTAACTCTATCACTCATAGTTTTCTTTTATTGAATTGTTGGGGACATAAATGTTACTTACCAGTCAATTATCATAAGAAAACTTGCTTACCATATAATTATTACAACTCTTTCTATAATATCATTTGCTATTAAATGACAGATGAAGTTTTAAAGCCTGTACTTAGTTATCCTTGCTAACTATAATTTAAACACTTATGTAATCATTGAAATATATTTTGCCAACTTATTTAAGTAAAATCTATCAAAAATGAATTTAATATTCAAGATATTATCAGCATGTGTGTGATTAGTAATTTTATTTTATATAAACAGTATATCAAATTGCATGTGTATTAATCATTATTGAAATGTAGGGAGATATTATAAAATGTGGGAGAAAGCAATTTATTCCCTTTAGTTTGGATCATTATTTATTTTATATTCATCTGGCATAAGGTTAACTGCCTGGAGGGTTTGTGTTTTTGCATCCTATTGTGTCTGATAGCATATTATTTTAAACAAGTATTAATTAGTTTATTGTAGTGATTAGTGACACAAACTATCCAGATGTTATAGGCATTATAAAGGTATCTTTACAATCATTTAATTCATTGATTTTCTTGCTTTGCCACAAACCTTGGGATCTTTGAAATGCTTCGACTGACTCCTCATTATTTCTCACAAAGTAAATGTTTTTTTCTACTGAGGATCGATTTTAGATACTTTTAATCGATAAGTGTACAGTAAAATACAGATAAACTGCCCCAATATGCTAATTTGTGCCACTATTATTCAGAGATACGTTCTTGGCCATCACACAGGCATACTCTCCCTTATGTGCAAATATGAGAAAGCTCACCAGATTGTCTTAAGTGACATTCTTCATATGTATGACTGTAAATGATAATATGATACTGCTTTGATTTGTATTGCTTTACTACTACTACCATTACCATCACCACTACTACTACTACTAACACACACACTACTACACACACACACACACACACAACACTACTACTACCACTACTACTACTACTACTACCACTACTACTACTACTACTACTACTACTACTACTACTACTACTACTACTACTACTACTACTACTACTACTACTACTACTACTACTACTACTACTATTCATTTATTTATAAACCTGCAATACTATCTGTAAGACATAATTGTATGCCTTTTGCCCACCATTCTATTTAATTATTTAGGTCCTATTATGTAGTTACCACTTTATTTAAGCTGAACCATCTTGCTCCCACCCATTGGGATGATTTCCCAAATCTAGTAGAAATGTGATCACACATGCTATTAAAATCACATATCATCAATTATATATATATATATATAATTATTAATCAATGTCTGTATTCCAATTATAATAAAATATATATAATTCTTCGAAAAACAATACAATAATTAATACAGTAAACAATATTTTAAAAACAAATATCTACTATAATTTAATAGAAATCCTTTCAACTATCTAAGTCGACTGTTGAAAGTACTTCTATTAAATTATAGTAGATATTTGTTTTTAAAATAATGTTTACTGTATTAATTATTGGATTGTTTTTTGAAGAATTATATACATACAATGTTGTAATAAAATGTGTTATACATAAATTCATAGTATTTTAATGAGGGTTAAACCATAATTTATTATTGTTTATGTGACTAAATTATTTTAACATTGGCATATTAACCACACCAATAAAATTTCATGTACTAACCATTTATTTATATATCAAACATAGTATTTATGTTCAGATATGTAACTTGTCATAATGGTTGTATAGACATTACCACATATACATTTGTTTAATTTATAATAATCAACCATCATATCTAATTGTTTAATAAATTTTATGTTATATCATTTATCTGTTATGGTATATTGCTATTCAGTGTCCGAATCTATCATTGATTCATTGATTTAATTATCTTATATTCTTTAAATTAGTGGATTCTCCCAATGTATTATCAATTAAACTTTGATTTTATGTAGCTATTATAGTCAATCATTTTAGTATTATTGATTTTTTAAGTCTCTTTGCTCTTCCTGTTCTCATTGCTGGGAGTAATGAAAAGCTTGTTACTATCTTCAAAAGCATTGTTCATATAGTCAGAGACCTTGGAGCACAGGTAAATAGGTTAGCATTTAGGATTGTTCCAGTATTGTGTATCTTACAGTTGCTCCATTGCTATATTTTGCTTAGATTTTACATCTTGCTGAATGAACATACGATTTTGACTAATACAGTATATCACTCATAATTTATAATAATACTTTTATAACAAACTACTTTCAAGATAAAAACTTATATATCTTTAATTTCTAAATATGCTAAATTATTTGGTAGTCCAGTATTTACCTTGCTATGAAGTCATTAGTCTGAAGGCATACTACTCTAACCACCCTATTTTTAAGATAACGTCACCTAGTGATTTGCAGACAAATGTAATCGCTAAATTTTTTCAGCATATCACGTGGTGACGTTACGTCAAAGATCGCTAGATTAGAATAGGATGCCATCAGGGTAATGTCATCATAGAAATGAAGAGCGGGGAAAAGGCACGTGGTACAGGGTCATGAGGTCAAAACGGAGAAAAAGGCATGTGGTACAGAATAATGCCGGCGGCCTCCATCCTGAAAAAAAAATGGTAAAATTAATAAATAGGACACAAAATAGAGTTATATGTGGCAAAAAAAGATTAAAAATAATATATACATCATGAATAATTAACTAAAATTGGACACAAAATATGAAAATGTAAGATAAATATCACTACAAAATTAATAAGTAAAAACTGCGAGTCCACAAATCCTGAAAAAAGAAATTAATAAATAGGACACAAAATAGTGATATGCGGCAAAAAAAGGTTAAAAGTAATATATACTTCATGAATAATTAACTAAAATTGGACGCAAAATATGAAAATGTAAGATAAATATCACTACAAAATTAATAAGTAAAAACTGCGAGTCCACAAATCCTGAAAAAAGAAATTAATAAATAGGACACAAAATAGTGATATGCGGCAAAAAAAGGTTAAAAGTAATATATACTTCATGAATAATTAACTAAAATTGGACGCAAAATATGAAAATGTAAGATAAATATCACTACAAAATTAATAAGTAAAAACTGAGAGTCCACAAATCCTGAAAAAAAAAATTAATAAATAGGACACAAAATAGTGATATGCGGCAAAAAAAGGTTAAAAGTAATATATACTTCATGAATAATTAACTAAAATTGGATGCAAAATATGAAAATGTGAGATAAATATCACTACAAAATCAATAAGTAAAAACTGCGAGTCCACAAATCCTGAAAAAAAAAATTAATAAATAAAACACAAAATAGTGATATGCAGCAAAAAAAGGTTAAAAGTAATATATACTTCATGAATAATTAACTAAAATTGGATGCAAAATATGAAAATGTAAGATAAATATCACTACAAAATTAATAAGTAAAAACTGCGAGTCCACAAATCCTGAAAAAAAATATTAATAAATAGGACACAAAATAGAGTGATATGCAGCAAAAAAGAAAAAGTTAAAAGTAATATAAGCATCATGAATAATTAACTAAAATTGGATGCAAAATAGGAAAATGTAAGATAAATATCACTACAAAATTAATAAGTCATCTTAAAAGTACTATATAAATTTTAAAAAACTTATCATAAAGTGAAAACTGCGAATCTACAAATAACTGCGAGTCTACAAATATTAAATTTTCTTTTTTAAAAAACGTATCATAAAGTGCAAGTCCAGAAGTAATAATTCTGCAAGTATTCAAATAATTTTGTCGTCTTAAAAAAACCTATCATAAAGTGAAAACTGCGAGTCTACAAATATTAATTTTGTCTTTTTTAAAAAACGCAAAATAGAAAATAGCAAAATGTAAGATAAATAAACGCAAAATAGAAAATAGGAAAATGTAAGATAAATATCACTACAAAATTAATGTCATCTTAAAAGTACTATATAAATTTAAAAAAAACTATCATAAAGGTAAACTGCGAATCTACAAATAACTGCGAGTCTACAAATATTAATTTTGTCTTCTTTAAAAAATGTGTCATAAAGTGCGAGTCCAGAAGTAATAATTCTGCAAGTATTCAAATAATTTTGTCTTTTTTAAAAAAAACATATCATAAAGTGAAAACTGTGAGTCTACAAATCATAATTAATCATAATTCAGTCATCTTAAAAGTACTATATAAATGTATGAATTTTTTTTTAGTAGAAATAACTACGAATAAAAACTACTGTAATTTATAAGGAAAATAAAAGATGAATATCACAACATAATGCGTACTTACCCAAATAACGATTGCTGCGGTGGACTGAACTGGCTTATATGTTGCAGAATTGCACCAAAATGACCATCTTTGTAGGTACACCCCCACATAGAGTTTCGTCTATTTCCACAATTGTGTTAGGGCCTCCAATTTTCCGCCTTTCATTATGTAACAGCTTCCATGCACATACTTCGCGGAGATAGTTGTTCCAGTCAATCACAGTCTTGTCTGCCATTTCTAACTGGTCAGCACAAAATAGGATAGACGTTAAACCAACAATATATAAAACGGAGAGCCGTTACGAAGGATATTCTGGAGCCTTCAAACCACGTGCCTTTTCTTATGGGAGTTTTTTTCAGAAAATCCGGAAAATTAATAAAATATAAAATACATCCACTTAATATCATAGAAGAAATAACATGTAAATTACTTACAATTGTTGAGAAAGTAATGATTTCTTTTTAAAAAATGTTAAAAAAATTGCTGAACTATTAAAACACTGAAAATGAAATCACTGAAAAAAACGCTGCTGCATTGAAAAAAATGATGCAACAAATAGAAAGAAATCCACTTTTAAATCTTGTGGGTCGAAAAAAATCTCGTGGATGAAAAAATCAAATCTCTCGAATTAGTCATATCAGCGTCTTCGTTGCCATGACAACGTTTCATGTGTTTTTTCCGGCGACGCAAAGATTGGATAATTACAGCTGTATGCCTTCAGGCTTATGATATCATAGCAAGGTAACAAAAAATCAAATCTCTAGAATTAGTCATGTCAGTCTCTTCATTGCCATAACAATGTTCATGTGTTCTTCCGACGATGCAAATATCGGATAATTACAGTTGTGTGCCTTCAGGCTAATTATGTCATAGCAAGGTAAATACTGGATTACCAATTATTTTAATATATTTCTTTTAATTCACTTTGTTAATCAGCAGCTCCAATATATAAAATATTGCTACCTTAAAATTAATTTTAGCAGAGCTATTTTGTAAAAAAAACATATAAATCTGAATGCAGTACAGGTAAAAAGCCAATCTAAGTTACAATTATATTCTTTATATATGATTGGGAAAATATATTTGTTTGTTAGCAATAAAGTTCTTTTCATATTTAATATCATGCTTTTTTATATATACTTCAGAATTTGATATACTTTAGAACTTTGAAGCTTAAAGGTAAGAGGTTGATCTATTAAGTGTTTTGCTTTCTACAGACATTATGTTTGTTTCACAAGGTATCATTTCTATTGGAAATGACAGTAATATTTTACAATTGCATTTCAGCAATTAAAATGCAACAGATTGTATCTCTCAAGTGTTTGCATTTAGATGTTTTCTAAAGATAAAATGACTGTTGTATCAGTATTTGTTTCTATATGTTAGAAAAATGAGATATCCTTATTCTCATTTAAGATCTTTGCTTATTTAGTTTCATGTTCTTTGTTTAAATAGATCTTAATTTCAATATATCTAAGACATTTGCTGTTTATGGTAAAAGGTTGATTTTTTACGTGTGGTACTTTATTCGAATTCTATGATTGTTTTAAAAAGATAATGCTTCTGAAATTAATTTAATGATAGATGTTAGTAATATATTTCAATTTCAGATAGTAATTTGCACCTGATCCTATTTTATATATAGTACTGATAAGAAACAATGCCTAATGAACTTGGGCAAGTGATAAATTGCAATGATAAAGGATAAAAGAATTTTGGCTTAGTAAGTCTAAGTCATGAATTTCTAGTTTCAGACCTAATTAATATTAAATATACTAATGAATGTCAATATTATTTAAATATAATCCAGAAACAATGGGCATTTTATTGAATTTGGATTACACTTTGTGTGAATACTGCTTTAAAAAATTAATCCTTTTTAATATTTGATGCTCTAGCAGTTCATTAAATTAAGAATATCTAAACACTGTTTCCATTATCTCAGGATAAAGTAAATAAAACATAATAATAAAGAACAATAAATTGTATGAGTCATATATTACAATTATGTTACCAAGTACTTTTAATAAGTGATGTCATCTTAAATAAGAAAAAATATATGAAGTCAATTTTTTAATTAATAAGTATGTTCATATACATCTATAGTAAAATGACAATAATAATAATAATAATAATAATAATAATAATAATAATAATAATAATAATAATAATAATAATAATAATAATAATAATAATAATAATAATAATAATAATAATAATAATAATAATAATAATAATAATAATAATAATAATAATACAATAATGTGCATGCGCGTATATGCCTAAGTCATCAAGAATGACGGTCTTATTAAAATCTTTTTTCCCCATATTCTAATCGTTTTCATACTTTAAAATTTGTGATATATAACCGTGATAGATAAAGACAGCGATGGCAGATTACTGAACAGTTGTTTTCTAGCAAAAAAGTAAGTAATACGGTCGTTCATAACTAAAAATAAATTCTAATGTCATAAGCAAGCATGGTGTCATGTCAAGAAGAAAATGATATAAATCGCGACAAAACAAACGGCGATAAAATGGAAACTGCAACTAACACAAAAACTTATGCGAATATAAGCAAAATAAACAGCAGCCACACAGCATTGAAAAAAGTCCAACATTACCACAGGCAGCAAAATTTTGGAAGGTAAATCAAGCCAACATAAATAATTTAAACCTTATCGATCAACAATAATGAGGAGCCCTCCCCAATGATATGGAATCACGATGAACTGCAAGAAATAAATGTTAATTTCAACAGCACCATCCCTAAAAAACTATTCGCAACTTTCCAAAAATTATTTTCACTGAGATCACTAGTGTTAGCAGTCACTGATAGGAATTTAACACTTTATAAATTCCCCAGAGAGCTTCTTTATGAAGACCTGACAGCAACAGCTATGTGAGATACAGTCTTTAGTATTGGAGAGCATCCAAACTCATGATACATTGCAATTCAGTCTTTCAATGAACACTAGCGTGCAAGATTTCAAACTAAAATAAAAACTTTGGGAAGCTACACGCTAATAATAGTCGATCAAAGCTTGCAAAGCTATTGTAACGGAATAATTAAAAACAATTACTTCGGATATACGATTCAGGATTTTCTAAAATTAATAGTCATTTGGCAAAGCTATTTATGTAAAACATATCTACTTATTCGACACCCCCATCCTGGTTTTCAGCAACAATTTTTATTTCAAAATAAAACTGAATGATAGTGTAAACCCAGAGGATATTCCAACACAAATAATTGACCAAAATGCGATACTGACCATTCACATAAAAGGATTAAGGTGAGATGTTTTGTGTGCAGTGAAACCGGACACTTAGCAATTGATTGCAAATCCAAAATCAATCAGAAAAACCAAATGAGCACTGAAGATCAACCAAGAGAAGCTAACCAACTGGAATCAAACAGTACAAAACAGATAACAAAAACAACTAGTAAACAAGAAAGAGTTAATAAAAAATCCACAGATCAACAGCAATTGAATAATAAAAAAAAACTGCACACACATTGCCAGCACCTGAAATTCTGGATTTATCAACAAAAACAACCAATAGAATTCAAACTCCCACTGATAAAAAAACAGAAAGTCAACAGCCTAAAGAAGCTGCAATGGGAAAAACAGTGCACAATCTAACTCAGCCTACCAAAGATACTGATGAAAAAGAGAGAATAAAAGAGCAAATAAACTTACACAGTAATAGTTATCAAGAATATATATATATATATATATATATATATATATATATATATATATATCTTGATTGGTGTTATATATATATATATATATATATATATAACACCAAACACCCAATATTAAAAATAACACAACAGTGGAAATTATGGAAGCTATCACTCCAAATATGCCTCAAATCACCAAAGCTAACACAGAACAAAGGAGAAGACCAGGCCGCCCACCAAAGAAAAACAGAGGACCCAAAAAATCAAAATAACAGAATCCAACCTTAGCCTTGCTGATCACAACACTACAACTACACTAGAAACAGATGAAGATATGGAAATGGAATATGAGAATGAATAGGAAGAAACACCAGATCAACCCTAACATTTAAATCTCAACCAAAAAACAACATATAATGAAAATAAAAAATGTGGCAATCAATATCAGGGGTTTGAACTCAACCTCAAAATTAATAAGTTAAAACACTGGATCAAAGATATACAACCACACTTGCTCGGTATACTTGAGACAAAAATTTATGCTGGATCACAAACCGACCCAGCCAAGCATTTAAATATGGAAGGTTTCTGTGCATTCTCCAGAGACTCTTCCTCTCCCTCAGCTGGCACCAGACTCATAATTGCTAGAAATTTCCCATTTCACAAATTTCAAAATAATTCACATTGACATGAACTTATTAATTTCAACCTTCAACCAAAAAAGCATATCAATAAATCTGGGTTTTGTATATATGCCTTTACAGGATAAAAAAATAGATACCATAATTGCAAAAATAAATTCCAGGTTAGCTACAACTTCAAACCCAACCGTGTTAATTGGAGATTTTAATTTATTATATCAGGAATTTACACAACGTTTGCTTCATAGAGTAAACATACCACTAATGAGTGGCCAAGGTTTTTTGCCAGATGATGCCATCTCTTTCCACAATAGTCACTTCTCTTCACTTATTGATCTGTGCTTTTATTCTCCAATGCTTCACCACCTTATCAAAATAAAACTAACTCCCTCAACTTTTTCTGATCACTCAGCTCAAATAGTCACAATTAACTGTGCCCAAATTCAAATATCACCCATTCCACTTACAAGAACAATAAGAGTTTTACTCCCAGAAACATCCCCTGAATTTCTGTTACCTGAGACCTACATAATGCTAAACAAAATCAAAGATATGACTTTGAACCCGGTTCAGAAATATCTAGCATTTATGGGAATGTTGTCCTTTAACATCAGCCATATAACAAAAAAACAATCCCCACCATCAAGACTTTTGTCTCTGGCAGATCAGTTGCACCAGAGAATAATCATGATTAACCTATTACACTGCACCCAGCAGTATATATTCAAGCTTACACATGTATAAAATAAAGCATGTGATGAACTCAAAAGCTATCTAAAGATAAAGAAAAACAAGATATGCCTAAACAGGCTACACACTTGGACAAGAGATTATATAAGATGGGTACTGGGGAACCAACCAGATGTAAAAGTGCCAATGGCACTATATACAAATAGTGGAACATATGCAAGACACAATATGTTTATGCCAATTTTTGAATATTTTAAGGAGAAATTACAAGAAAAACAACCATATAAAATACCACATAATCTGTTGACACACCAAGATCTATTCACAACAAAACTAAATACTATTCAAAATGCTTGCCACCCAGGTAGCCCTGGAGTCCCATTGTTTGTATTAAATCATCTAAGTAAATTCACAACAGAATATTTGTGTCAGTTAGCAAACCATCTAGCGCAACAAATTCAGCCCACGGCGGGTGTCTATCCAGTAGCCATAGTACCCTATAATAAAAAAAAGCAATTATCCCACCTATTACAGACCTCAGGCCAATATCTATGGGACCTTTGCCAGTCAAAATTATTGACAAAATTATTAAAGATGAAATTGAATCATATTTAATGCCACTTATCTCCGAAGCAAAATATGCAAAGGAAAACTCTTCAACAACAGAAACAGCCTTATTCTTCAAAGCAATTTTAGCCACAGTAAAACAGCGGAAAAATATGGACCCATTGTTGTGCAGCTTGACATAGAAGCTGCCTTTGAATCAGTCAATATATATACACTTCTGAAAATGCTAAAAGACACAGAAATTTTTAGAACACACCTATATACAATTGCAAACCTGCTTCTGAACAGAGAGATCCTTATAACTTTAAATGTAAGAAACTCACCAGTTTTCACACCCACCAAATCTATATCCAAAGGATTCCCTCTTAGTTTATTATTGTTTATATTTTACATCAATCCCCTTATTAAAAGCATACAAAATGCATTTACTGGGATCGAGATACCAGACACAACACAGCGCCCTACATGCATTGCCTATATGGATGATGTTATCATATTCCTAACATAAAAAAACAAATACAGCAACTCCAAAAGATATTGCAAGAATATACACAGAAATATGAATTAACATTTAATCCGGCAAAAACCACATTCTGGTCACTATACACTGGTAAACCATGTACATCAATTTACAAATCAAAAACAACCTTTTTCCTTGGGTTCCCATTTTATATTGGAATTACAGGAATGAGATGCCATTTCCAAAATAAACTTAAAGAAGAAGCCACAAAAATTATAAACTTCTTGTCCAAGGCATATCTTTTACTATATTCCAAAGTACAGTTAATTAACCAGCTTATCACAAACAAAATAACATACTATGTACCGGTTATTTCATCCTTGAAGGTGTTCATTTCAAAAATTAAAACCATATATAATAAACTACTTTGGATCAGAAAAACAGTAGCAATTTCCACAAAAAAACTGAGGCAATCCCTAATATAAAATGGACTTGGCTTGCACAACATCAATGTTTTTCATATACAAAAGTTAAGGAACTCAATAATCACAATACCTGCCAAATACCCAAAAATTAACCACTTGCTAGAAATTACTCCAACAGATAGACCACCTCCAAAAAGGTTCTTTTTTCACTAACATTATATACCAATGCAAAACCACAGACAAGATTCCAGAACAGTATTTGCATAAGTATTCAAACTGGGATATTTATGATTTAATAAACAGAGAAGCAGATACTAATGTTATACAACCTATGCTAGGAATTAACAACAAGAGACTACTCAAAGAATATAAAAAATGGGCTCTAGAGCCCAAATACTTTGATTTTATCTTAAAAATCAATCTCATTGCCTTGCCAACAACCCACTTTCTTTATCATAAAAGAATGCACATATCTATTGACCCCTTCTGTGGACTCTGCCATCAAGCAGAAGAGATGCTGGACCACTTTATTTATCAATATGTAGCCCTTAACAAAACATGACAGATGATGTGTAACACCTACAGAAAACTGGGAACAATCATTAATCACTTAATGGCTGCTTTTCAGGGAAGATCAATACCTAGCATTAGGGCAGCCACATTTGTTCTATATGCATACTGGTGCATCCAATGTACTTTCTTAATTGGCAATAACACCAGATGACACCCAGCTACATTTAGCAACAAACTGCTACACATTCGAAATAGAGATAAAACAATAACCAACCCCCACTTATATGCAGCAACATGGTCATTGTTAAGGCAACCATCAATAATGTGAATGCTGCAAAGAAAACTATCATACAACTAAAATTCAAAGTGACATGCAGACAAAGCTAAATAAGCTCATCAAACTTTAGAACTCTGATTATTTTTGTTTTTTATTTTTTATATTGTTATAGTCCATTATCCACAAAGTGTAACCACTAAATTCATTTATATATGTTTACCCTGATATTACTCATTGTATGCTAAATTTGAAATTTTCTAGATGTAAACTTGTATAAACCATTGAGATCAATAAAGCCTTTATTGAAACATAATAATAATAATAATAATAATAATAATAATAATAATAATAATAATAATAATAATAATAATAATAATAATAATAATAATAATAATAATAATAATAATAATAATAATAATAATAATAATAATAATAATAATAATAATAATAATAATAATAATAATAATAATAATAATAATAATAATAATAATAATAATAATAATAATAATAATAATAATAATAATAATAATAATAATAATAATAATAATAATAATAATAATAATAATAATAACAACAACAACAACAACAACAACAATTCCATCACAGATACATCCAAAATAATTTCTTGGCATCAAATATGGATAATAAATATTAATGTGTTATTAAAATATTAATAAAGGTTATCCCTATTGTATAAATAAATGATATAGTATCTTATTTCACTAATAATTGAATAACTTGAAATAATAGGAATATGTTTTTTCCAGTAAATAATTATTATTTTTCCAATTATATAAAATTCTCCCTATGTTAAAATATATTTATTATTCTCGAAAATTATTCTTACAAATAACTAAATGTGAAATATACACATGACAAGTCTTTCTTATCTAGTGGAAAAACACTTACATAAGACATGAATACTATTATATGAATTCATATGATGTTTTAACTTCATTTATATTCAATAGGGTTCAATAAATAAATACCACAATGTAATTCTAATGAACCACCGATTATTAAACATATATTTATAAACATGTTCTTCTTAATCTATAGAATTCTACATTTATCATTACAACTAAAGAAAAACTATATCAAAAATAATTCACCTTTAAAATGTATTTCCAATAATTAAATAAATTATTGTAAGTTATATATATATATATATATATATATACTTATAATATATATATATATATATATATATATATATATATAATAGTTTAATAATTTAAGTGGCCTTTATCAATAAAAAGTTCTGATGCATAATTAAATTCAACCCATTTACATTATTATATAAATACATGTGATTATAAATAATTTATATCTACTAAATATTAAATTAAATGTGTTCTTCATTTCTAAACTTTAATGGTAAATGCTAATAAAAAATAGAATATATACAAAAAAATGAAATATTAAGAATAATCAGTTTTGAATCTTTTCCTTATTTTTTTATTAAAAGTTCTGAATAATTTTAAAAATCGATATTTTTAATCTTCAATCTTGATTCTTTGATGATTTTGAAGTGAAGATAGGATCTTATTTATATAATGTTTAGTTTTAAAGTTAAATTATCTATTGGTTAAATATTTATTTGTTTTTGAATACTTATTTTAAACAGGTGAGACTAATTAACAGTTCTTGGAAATGTGTTATTGATTGTAACATTGACATCTTTCTCCTCCATAGGGTTAGATAAATTGTTGTTTGCTATATTTTCTTTCTCTATGTATTTTTTATGATTTCCTGGCCAATGGAATTTAGCAGATAACAATCAAAGAGTTTAATGAAACTTCAGATACTAATCTTTTACTGATGCAGCTCTATAATTTGTTTATGCATTAAAATAAATTTATTCTTCTATATCACTAATAACAAAGCAAAAACAGCAAACAAAACTTTGCTAATCCATATGAAAGCTTAAGCAAAAAAAACGAGTAGAAATATAATAATAAAGATGCAACTTCAAAATTTGTATTTATTTATTTTATAATTCCTTTTTATTGTTTTTCATAACATTTACTCAGTTGCCATTCTAACACTTCTTACTGAAGATTTCACCAAGTTTTTTTCATTTTTTTTTTTTTTTTTGGACATTGCAGTTTCTCCATCGTCTAAAATATCAAAAAGATTTTCATCTGATGAGCTTCTAAAAGAAGCCTCAGAATTATAAACATCATCAATAGGAAACTCATCTGAATCTGAATCAGAATCAGGACCAACATATGCAGTTAGAGAACTCATTTGTCAGGCAGAAATTTTTTCTGTTGACTAAGTCTAAAAAAATTTTTTAAAACATAATTCAAAGGTACATTTTACAAAAAAAAAAAATCATAAAAAAATTTAAATTTTATCATAGAGAAAAGATACTTACATCTATGTGCAGATAATAAAATGGTGAAAAGAACAGTGTCAGTCCCATATGTTTAGTAATTACCGATTCAACGGAAACACAATTAAAAATCAAAACTTCCGGTTATACATACGATCATAGTCAACATGAATGTAGTATTGCTCTTACTCTTATTTAAGAAAATTTCCACTAAATAACCAAAGGGATTTCCTTAGATACAATTTATAGTTAGTTATTTAGGAATATGTCATTTAAGGAGAATTTGTATACTTAAATTAAATAGATTTTATTTATATAGTTGGAGTAAGTATTTACCAAAGAAACAAATTCCATACTATTTTGAATTATCTATCAGTAAACTAAAGTAATATATCATTCATCTACATGATATAGTCTTTATCCAAATATATCACTATCTGATAACATTTATTAATTAAATGCAATGTTCATGAGTTGTATTGAAAGTTTCTATAATAAAATAATTGTTATTCTTATCATTGCTATTCTTAGATAAACAGAAATAAAATATGAACTATTTTTTTACTATAAAGATAGATTTCGTTTTATTTATTTTAGGTCAAAGGTTGTGGGTTGTGATTTTCTACTAATTTTTTTAGTTTATATGTTTTATCCTGAGTATATTAAAATAATATTGATGTTTTTATTATTATTTTAATGCATAGCTACATTAGTGAACATTAAACATACAAATATATTGGAATGCATTATTTACATTTTTTGTCATTCAAAATATAATCAAGATCCAATAAAATGCCTCTTTGTTTTTGAATTATATTTAGCTAGTGTTTTGAGTCTCATTAATGCATTTATTAAATTTAGTTTCAAAGTTATAAATTCATAACTTACAATTATTAGATTAAAACTCATGCCATTCTTTATCATTGAAATTTTGGCTTACCCAGTTTGTCTGGTATAATAGATAAGAGCTAGCCCATTTCTCATATATTTACCAATTTGTGGTGCTTACATGTAACTAGGTCAATAAACATAGTAGTATGTCATCATTTTATTTGTTTATCTTATGCGATCCAATAAATGATTTATGTAATCTCATTTCAATTTTGTGGCAGAGTGATATTTTTTTAAAATGCAAGGCATTTTTTTCAAAATGTTTTTGATAATATTTAGAGATAATAGATTCTAGAAATAAAGAATCTGATTTCCAAGGATAAATAGAAATCAATGAGAATATAATTGTTATTATGTATTTTCATTAGGTATATGTTCCTGTGGGATAATTTTTATTAAGATAGCAACAAGAGATAATAAACTTTAGATCTTTTGAAGTATGTAAGCCAATATTTTTTTGTATTTATTTATTTAAAGTCCTATGGTATGCTAATATTTTTATTACATAAACCATGACTGATACTAATGACAACATGTGGATCAGATCTAGCATTTGCAACATAGAAATCTTAAAAATATTTAAAAAGTTAAAGGCCATCTCTGCTAAAATGGATGCCAACTCTAAAGATTTAAGGAATGAATTTAATGCTGCTGGATACAAGCTTTAATAATTTATAGGATGAATTAAAATTGTTATTAATCTAAACAATTAGAAGTAAAATTGGATGCTAATACCAAAAGTTTAATGGTAGAAATTAATACTATTACCAAAAGTTTAATGGTAGAAATTAATACTATTTCGAAGGAGTTGAAAGAGTCCAGAGCCAAACCAGTGGTTTTAAAAGAAGAATTAAAAATTGAGGCTATTTCCTCAAAGGCTAAGATTGAAAAAATGAGAGAAGACATCAGATTTGGTAATGATGGTTCATGCTAGAATGGCAAAATCATGGCAAGCATGACAGAAGTTTTAAAGACAAGTGGCTAAGAATCATCAAAACTTGAGTAATGAACTTAAAAAGTTTAAGATTGAAACAGAGAACTTGCTTCAAGCTCTTGAAATATAGATGAGGAAAAAAATGGAAAATGCTCTTGAAATAAAAAAAAAGATATTGCTGGAATAAATCAAGAATATTGTCAGCTTGTAGTAAGAAGACAGAAAGCCCAAATATGTAACAAGTTAAGGAACCATTCCAAAATATAAGCACTATAGTGTCTTGTTATCTTCATGAGGAAGTTAATGAGGATAAATTGCTAGAAGACAGGCTAAAAATATTCTTTGCAAAGTAAATGCAATAATGTAAATACAATTTGATCTTCAAAGAAGAATATTATGCATTGATTTGGATGAAAATAATATTTTAACGAAATATAAAGCTGAAGTTGAAAAAACCAAGCTAGTTATGCATAAATAAATTGATGAGTTTAGATAAACTATAAATAAGAAAAATAATCAGAATGTTACATTGGAATAGAATATCAGCATTAAATTAAAAACTTACATCAGTATAGATAATCATTATGTCAAGATAGAAATTTATCCTCAGAGTAAGGTTTTAATAAATAAATGGGTGGATATGAACTCTTTTTATTTATTTTAAGCAAACTATCAATAATGTTTCATTCCTCTTCACAAATCAAAATGATTGTATGAGAACAATAATCAAATAAATTCTACTACTGATTAATAAATATTAAAGTTTTTAAATGGGAGTACAATGGGAATCGTGTTAAACATCTTAGTACAGAGGAGAGTTGTTTGCCCTGAGTAACTCGAGTAAACCAAAAAAATTATCAATTGCCAGTAACTACCCCTATGCATCTGCCAAAGGTTGGTGGAGTTCATTATTCAAAAAATATCATATCTATAGTATTTATAAATGTGCCACATTGAGGTATTATTGGAATGAAGAAAAACAATATTGCATTCTTTACCAATTATCTCAGGAGAGATATAATACCGATAAAAGTAGCTACACTCAATTGTTTCATCACCAGATAGACAAATTTAAAATGCTCACTGCCTTCTCATTGTCTGAGTCTAATATAGTATATATCATGTTAGAACCTACTACATTATATTGAGAAGGTTATGATAGCAGTTGGTAAGCACACAATAGAAGTTACTGATATTTAGGTACCTTATTAGTTAACAAAAGAATTCTAAGAATATGTCTAATAATAACAGGGAAAACTATTATTCAGTAGTTAGCATTAACTATAAAAAGAACAAAAATTGGCATGGCCAAACAGCTTATAGTAGAATGGTAAAGAACCATTTAGCTAAAAAACAAGCCTCTTACAGAGGATACAATGATAACAGAAATAATTTGATGTTCAATAGATATGCACCATCAGTCAAGAATTATCCATAATCTGATCAGACAAATACTTCTGAGAAACTTCTGTGGATAAGCCTAAAAGCCAATTATTAAATAACTAAAGCCTTTATGGGAATGTTCTTCACTGCAGAGATCTGTGTCTAATATATGAAGTGTCAATTTGATCTCAACTTTAAACTTATTAGGTTTGCATTTTGAACAATATGAATTGGAAATATTTGATATATATTCTAGTATTATCTACAATGATAATAATAACAATAATATATTATTATTATTATTATTATTATTATTATTATTATTATTATTATTATTATTATTATTATTATTATTATTATTATTATTATTATTATTATTATTATTATTATTATTATCATCTTTCAAAGGACTTTATTCAATAACTTAAAAAAAGAGTACACAATTTGTTTACATATTATTTTTGATTATTATACACACAGACAATTGTTTGTAAAACTGGCAGAGGTACAAAAGTTTACACATATATTCAGTTAGTTGTTTTAAATCCAGATCAAAGTTCAAAAGTTCACTATCATATAATGTTTTTTCAACGATGGAAAAGGGTATCTTTTTCATTTGACATTTTAAAATCATTTGTGTTTTTTGTCTATTTTTTATAAGTTTGAAGGTAACTGCCATAGAGACCAGGTGTCAATGAAGTTGTGTGATTTTTTATTCTTTTGTTACTTTCATATATACTATCCAATTTATTTTTGAATGTGTTAGGGTGCCTTCTTGAATTATAATTGTACATGAATTTACATCTTGTATACCATAAGGCATAGAGAATGAATTTACAGATTCTTATTTCAGCAATTCATTTATTATTATATAATTATTATTATCATCATTATTATTAATACTACTATTACTACTACTACTACTACTACTACTATTACTACTACTACTGCTATTATTGCTTCTGCTGCTGCTACTGTGATTACTGCTGCTGCTGCTGCTACTACTACTATTACCACCACTAACACTACCTTTACCTCTGCCACCACCACAACCACCACCACTGCCACCATCACTACCACAACCACCATTACTACTACTACTACTACTACTACTACTACTACTACTACTACTACTACTACTACTACTACTACTACTACTACTACTACTACTACTACTACTACTACTACTACTACTACTACTACTACTACTACTACTACTACTACTACTACTACTACTACTACTACTACTACTACTACTACTACTACTACTACTACTACTGCTGCTACTGCTGCTGCTGCCACTGCTGCTACTAGCTATTTTGTGATTATAATATTGTTAAAGAGGACTAAAACTATGGCCTTGTTAGATAATGGTAGCCAAGTATCTATTGCCTCCAAGAATTTATTTCAGAAAGATAATTTTAATAAAGGGTAAAAAGGCCAAATTGTACTCTCAGCATATATGGGCCAAGATCCAATTGGAGTTGTTAATTACTAAACATGTCTTCCTAATCATGACTGAGATTATTTATCAAATAATGTTAGGCTCAGATTTTGTGAACCCACATGAATGCATTATAGATTATGTTGATAGACAAATCATTTGCTGAAGTGAGAAACTTAATTTCAGTCATTTTATTTTTTATTCATCAATTGGTATATTACAGTGATCACAACTGAGTTCAATATCAAAATCAAGTTGAATGAGTCTAGCCAATTAAGCATTGTGACAGAAACTAAATTTTATACATTATCTTAATTAAAAAAATATTTACACAGAGGCTATATTCTCCATAAAAAAATTTCTTTGCAATCTTGAATTATTAAAGGCTATGTACATTGAATACATTTGAAGGGTTATGAAACATTTCAGTGCAAAATAAGTAGATACCTTTTCAATAAAAAGTTGAAGTGGACAAAAAAATTCACCAGATGGTAGATTGGGGCATCATGAGAAAATGTGCATCATCATTTACTACTCTCTTTATTATTGTTAGAAAGAAAGGTCAGTTTGTATATATTTCAATAGTAGATTTTTAAATCATCAAATTAACCCAGAAAATGATGTTGCACTACAATGAATTAATTGTTAGTATAATTTAATGGGAATAAATTTTTATTACAGCAGATTTAATGGTCAGTTAGGAGCGAATTTATCTCCATCCAGATAATCATTGCATTTAATTAAAGAGGTTGTCTTATGCACTCCAGCGTATCACAGTTTTCTTTGATCAATAAACAATGGGACCAGCCTAGTTTATTGATTACACAGAATTTTGTCAGAGGATGTTTAAAACAATACTGTTGTATATGTTGATGACATTGTCATTGCTCCGTGGCTCC
>JAQFVV010012611.1:1220801-1347555 GCA_028023455.1 Epiperipatus broadwayi | reverse complement strand
TCATTGCTTCAGAAAACATGATAGGGCATTTCCAACATTTATAGGCTTTCTTAAGTAAATGTCAGAAGACAAATGTTAAGATAAAACTTAACAAGAATACTACTGCTGCTGATGAGATTGACTTTTTCTGGCATATTGTTTGAGTGAACGATATCAGGCCCTATCCTGGTAAAATTGCAGTCATCCAAAAGTTTTCAGTGACTGCAAATAGAACACAATTTCATTTCTTTTTTTCCTGTGTAGTTTCTACCCCTGTTTTTAAAAAGAATATGATTGGTAGTGAATTCAATTTTCTCATTTATTAAAAAAAAGGAAAGATGGAAATGGTTGTCAATACACAAAGATGAATTCAGTTCTATTAAGTTAAAATTCTTAAAAGGTATCAGTCATATTGAACTATTTGGATTTCAATAAACTATTCTTTGTCCAGATGGATAGTAGTGATTTCTGATTAGAGGTGATATTATTTCAGGTAGATAAAATGAACAAATATCCTAAATTGTGTTCTTTCTCATAGGTAATTAAAAAGAATGAAAAGTGCATTATTCCACTGCAGAAAAAAAAACTTTTGCATGACTTTTGTTAAACTGATACAGTTTCTGTTGGTATCTCAGTATATTGTGATAATGGATCACAAAAGCTTGGAATTGTTACATTGCAGTTAAATAAGCAATGAACGTTCAATATGATGGGTATTGTTTCAGCAGTTTGAATATACAGTTCAATATTTCCCAGGCAAAAATAATGAGGTGACTGATATGTTAAGCAGGAACCTAGTTAAATTAGAAAAGCAATGCTTTGGCTCTATTCATTACTACCACTTCATTGAAGGTGAGTAATTCTGTAGAAGAGGAACAAAAAAAAAATAATTTACAAATTTCATGATCATAAATTGAATCTTAGCATTAATCAGCTTTAAAAACATTAAAATCAGTAGTAATCACTCATTCAACAAATATAAATGTCCATGTTATGAATTATTAGATGATTTACTGCTTTTTAAAATTAATAAAGATGATGATTAATCATGGCAGATTATTATTCCCACTCACTTGAGAGGAAAATTTATTTCTTATTTACACTTTTTATATGGGCATTATAGACCTAAAAAAGTGGAACATATAGTGCACAGAATGTTCTATTGGCCTAGGATGTATGCATCCACACTAAATTGGCTGCAATAATGTGAAATTTGTTTGAAAATCAAATTTTTAAATCATCTTATTCAGGAAAATTTCATCCAATTTTGCTTTAAAAAACCAAATCAGATTTTAGCAATAAATTATTATGGGTCTTTAGCATTTTAGCATCATTTAAAAGTTATTTCAGCAGTTTACAACATGTATTCCAAATCCCAGTACAAAGAGCTAATGCAACAAATGTGAACAGGATGATGCAAATCTTTCAATTTCCATTGGTTAAGAAATTTGAATCCATTCTTACAGACCATGCTACTTCATTTATATCATCAGAATGGAAGGATTGGCTCAAATTTCAACATATCAGACATGTCACCTCTGTTAATAATCCCCAGTATAATTCCTGTGAAAAAGCTATTAGTGAGCCTAGTAGGTTATTTAGGATGTATCTGAAAGACCACAAAAGTCACATCAGTTTTAGATTGGTGATTCTGTTGATTTGTACCCCAAGTTAATCACATATAGGAACATCAGTACAAATTTTTTTTCAACCTTTACAAGGGAACTTATAAGATAAACAAGAAGATCAGAGAAAATTCCTATATGATTGTCATTCCAAATAGGCTGAGAACATAAAATGTCCAATATCTTAGGCTGATGTACCAACAGTAATTAGCATTACTTTTAGCCCCATGTCTACCTGAACGAACATTGTTAAACCAGCTCCAAAAGAAAATTTAGGGAAAACACAATTTAAATGTGATTATAATGCCTGCAATAGTTATTAAATATTATTAATAAAAAGGAAAAAGAAATGGGAGAATGATTTACATAGAGTTCATTTTTTGTGCATGTAATAAAAAGTTATAGTTTGTTATTGTAGTCCAGTTAGTTGCTAGTAATGATTTTTTTTGTAAGAGGGAGGAAATGTAAAGATTAGACAGCTCATACTTTTGAGCTAGTTACAAATTTTTAAAAAATGGATGGGATGAAAGAAGAGAAAAAATGTATTTGAAATAACTTAAGATTATCTTTATTCTTAAAGGATATATGTCTTATAAACTCTTATATGTATCTATTTTTAAATGTATAAATATCTTTGATGCACTCTATAATTCACATATATTTTTTTAAACATTTCATTTTTATTATTTTAATTTTAAAGTTGGTATTTTTCCATTTCTAGGAAGAATGCAATATAAATTAAAGAGAAAAAAGAGGGGAGAAGAGGTGATAATAAAGATAACTAAGAGTGTTTATAATTGTATTTAAAAAAAAAAAAAAACAGAAAGTTAATTTGTAATCTGTATTTTTTTATATATATTTAAAATTTTATTCAATTTAAGCTATTTGCTTTATTATTAACAATAAACGTTCGAGAGATTGTGACTCATGAATATAGATAATTATAAATTTGTATTGATGTAACAAAAAAAAAAAAGAGAGAGAATTTGAAGAAGAGATCAAAAACATATTTTTGTAGCTCTCATTCGTGTATGCTTTATCTGGTTCTGAAAAAATTATTTGTCAGTTGTGTTTTTTTTTACTTAAAAGAGAACGGAAATTATTTTTTTAAAGCATAGGTAATTTATTAATGATGCATCAATAAAAAACTCGGGTGGGCTACAGTTTCATTCAACACTTGCAGTTATCTTCCAAATTCTTTTAGCCAAAAAGTCACTAATGCCAATGTATATGTCAAGGGAAGACTAATTTATCTCTCAGTGCTGTGTGCAGCTCTTAGTAATGTTAATTGCATAAAAATTTGTAAGATGATAGAAATATTTATCAAACATTTTTATTACTTATTTTTTTTACAAATTCCATAATGTATTATGTATATACTATTTTCAAATATATTAAAAACTGCACTTTAATGACATCTACCAAATCTTATAAAAATCACTAGATACGTATATTGAGTGATCACATGTGCATATTTATGATTATGCATTTCGTTTTCCTATCTGCTAAATGTTCTATTTCATATAAACAAAATAAAATGTCAATTAAATACATTTTTTTACATATAAATAACTTATTTGTGACAGATTCTCAAAAAATTCTTATAAACTGAAGTATTTGTTAGTCTTCTTAGTCATATATAAAACAATATCGTATAAAAGTTTTTTTTTTTTTTTGTTATAAATTTAACAGAGTTTTATTAATATTTTTATTTTATTTGCAATAACAATGAAACATGCTTTAGTATAGTTTACAACCAGAATTTGCACATTCGAATATTTAGATTTCTTACCCTAACTTATAGTAACGATAAATAAAAAATCTTATTGAATAAATTTTATTTGGAAAATAGTTTTATTAATATTACATGCTATACATAGCATGTTATATTTTTTCAATATTGTTTTGTCCATGTGCTGTGTCTTATGACCAGCAAGTAATAAATGGACAAAGGCGGAATTGAGATGGTAAGCTTATAGTTTAATTTAAGCAAAAATGAATATTTTTAACTATATACATTGCCTATTATAAGGCATAATAAAATAATAAAAGGTTGTGGTGACCTGTACATAATAACCCTAGTCCTGCTTTTGGACTTATAGAAGCAAAAGTCTCTGACTTACAATTAATACTCAGAACAAATAGATCAGATTCTAGGGGTTTATATACCCCTCAAGACTTCTGGAGTCCCTTACATACCTAACCATATATGGTGTTTTCACATACGTTTTCACATACATGTAGTATTTTTACATTTCTTACCATATATGGCATTTTATACAGTTTTCAGACCTCATAAAGTCAGCTGGGCTCTCTATGATTTAACAACATTGCAATTTAATGATAGTTACATTGCTACATTTTATGGTTACAATTATTTATATAATATATATGTTTATAGACAATCATTATACATAATTACTATACAGTTATTATTTTTATTTTACATATTCATTATACATTACAAAGTTATTAGTTTTATTCTACATTTATTATCGTACTCTTGTTATTATACAACTTACATATGTATATACCTTGCTTGACCTTGAATACTGCACTCCTCTCCCACTCCAGAAGTATGGTTCTTCACCTAACATAGTCTTTGAGATGAGTCAGGGGATTTCTAGTCTTTGTCGTTTGCTGGCAGTCTTTGCTGTCTGTTGATGGTGGTTTTGCTGTGGCTATCTCAGCTTCAGAAGAGTTTTCATCTGTTGGAAATTCTTCAACTTTGAGATTGTCAATCTCCGGACTAGTTGATGCTGTAGATCTTGCTTCCACATTATTGCTGGTTGGTACTTCCTTGTTTCCATTATTTACTGTTGGCAGATATCGTCTTCTCAACTGATTTTTATGTTTCTGCAGTTTTACCCCTTCATCAGTTTCAATTTCAGCTAATTGATTCACAATATTAATTGTCATGGTTGTTTTTTCCCAAGTCTTTTTATATTTGTTCAGTGACCAAATGTTACCACCTATTTTAAACTCTTTCCCTCCCATTGCTCTCTCGTTACTTTTTTGTCTGGGAGGCAACAAGATTGATAATTTATTTCATATTTTCCTTTGAAACAAAAGTTCAGCTGGAGTTTTGTAGGTGGCCCTAGATGGTGTACAATGTTGGTAAAATGCTATTTTAAATAAAGCTTCATTTATGTTTTTAGTTTTAATTTTGCGTAAGCGTTTTTTCATACTTTGGACCATCTTTTCAGCAATTCCATTGGACTCAGGGTGACACGTTGGTGATCTTATGTGTTTTATTCCCCATTTGTTAATAAAATTTTCAAATTTCTCTGAGCAGAAAGCAGTGCCATTATCTGACATGAGGATCTCTGATGTTCCTTGAGTAGCAAATATTTCTTTAAGTTTCTCTATAGTTACTGATCAACTAATGTTTTTTACAACTTTGTATTCAGTCCATTGACTATATGAATCCACTACTATCAAGTAATAATGTCCTTTCCATGGATGGGCATGGTCAATGTGGATTCTTTCCCAAGCCTTTTCCAGTGTAGGCCACAATATATATTTCTTTGGCAGTTGGTCAGCTGTTATTTGACAATCTTTACACTTCTTAATGTACTGTTTGAGATCTCTATTTATTCATGGCTGCCATACATAGCTGTGTGCCAAGATTTTGGCCTTAACTATTCCTGGATGACCCTGATATAGTAAATGAAGTATTATGTGACCATTGCAAGGTATGAGTACTTTGTTGTCCATCAATATACAGTCCTTATTAACAGATAGTCTTTTGTGTACTTTTCACAATCCTTTAGGTAGGTAGGGAGGGCGTCTAGTAAGCCATTTGGTTCCTGTCCAATTTTTAAAAACTGTAGCCAGAGTATGTGTTAGTCCATTCTGCTATTATTCGACTATTAATACTATTTGGAGCGAGCTGGCCAATATAGTTTATGTAGGTTCCTGTCCTAGGTAATTCAGCTTTATCTGGATAATGCGTCTGCATGTGCTATATTTTTCCCTTCTTGTACATGAGCTCATAGTCATATGCTGATAAGAATTTTAGCTATCAAATCATTCGAGGGCTTACATGATCAAGTACTGTTCAATTCCTCACCAATATTCCCAGTAGGGATTTGTGATCGGTAATCACTTTAAATTTTTGTCCATAGAGGGATTGGTGAAACTTTTTAATCCTGAATATTATAACCAGTGCTTCCTTATCCAGCTGACTGTAGTTTCTCTCAACTACCATTACAATTCAGGAAGGGTATACTATGGGGCAATCATCATGTTTTGATGGATGACAGATTACAGCTCCCAATCCATATTCTAATGTGTCCATTGTTAGCATGACTTTTTGTTTGTTATCAGAATAGATCAGGAATCCTTCAGATGTTAGTAAGGTTTTGGCTTGCTCAAATACTTTTTCTTGATCACATCCCCAGTTCCATACTTTGTTTTTAGCAGGTTATATAAAGGTTGGGTAACATGAACCTTGCCTTTTAAGAATGTTTCGAAATAGTTTAGTAGTCCAAGGAATGCTTGCAGTTTCTTAATATTTTTTTGGATGTGATGCTTCTTTTACAGCCTTCATTTTCTCAGGGGTGGGTTTCTTCCCATACTTATTGATCAAATGCCTGAGGAATTTAAGTTCCTTTGTATTCCAAATACATTTCTCAGGATTTAATCTAAATCCAAATCTCTCAAACAGTTCACAGGTTTTCATCACTTTGTGTTTCAATGCTTCTTAAGAGTTTGCTATTATTAGTATATCATCAAAATATCAAAATATCATGCTCCTGAGTAACAAGTCCATTTTTGCCTGGAATATATTTGGAGCCATTGTGATTCCAAAAGTTAACCTATTGTAGTTGAATAAACCTCTGTGAGTTGTGATCATCAAAATCTCGGCAGTTTCTTTGGTTACAGGTACTTGATGAAATGTGCTGTACAAATCCAGTTTGGCAAAATGTGTATTTTTTTCCATGGAGGCTAAGACTTCTCTTACATTCGGGACTGGGTATTGGGTTTTGTTTAAATATCTATTTTAAGTAGTATAGTAGTCACCACAAATTCTAATCTTCCCATTTTCCCCTTCCACTATTTCTATGGAAGTGTCCCGCTCTGCATTCTTGACTGGTCTCAGTATTTTTTGTTCCATTAGTTCATCTAATTTTTACTCAACCTTTCTTTGCTGGGCTATAGGTACTTTCTGAGGTTTTGTTACAATAGGTTTTGCTCTGTCTCTTAACTCTATATCTACAGGCAAGGTTTTTAGTTTTCCTGGTTTTTTTTGAGCAAGCTGGGGTAGTTATTTTTGACTTGCGATTTTATGTTGATTTTTTTAACACACATATTTTTATGCCTAAAGGTGCAAACCACTCATGGCCTATAATTGGGTTAATATCTCCACTCACTATATATATTGGTAGTATTTCTTTAGTTTTCATTGTTTCTACCTTTACTTTTGCAACTCCTAATATTCTTATGGGATTTTTATTAGAATCCCAGGCCTTGAGTTGAGTTTTCTCTACCCTTGGAGGGAATTTTAAATTCTGAATTAGTCTTTCCCAATCTTTACTCTTTATCAGCGATACCCCTGCTCCACTATCAATTTCCACAGTTATTGGCTTGCTGATTAATTTTATGTTTATTATAATTTGATCAGATTCATCTATAGTAGCACTTTTTATGTAGCTACTTTCCATTGCTCTGCATGGAAATTCTCTGCTCGGCTTTTTATGGTGGTGCCCTCTTTTGGGATACTTGGTTATTTTCCAATAACTTTCACTTTCTGGCATATTGTAATCATGGGCTTTGTGACTAATTTTTTCCACATTGGAAACATTTAACTTGTTTGTCTGTTTTCGATTTAACTCCAGATGTTTTGAAAATTGTAGCTTGAAGTGGTTCTGGTCTTGTGAAACTTCTGAACTCTTCCATTTGATCAAGGAGCAGTTCTCACACTGTTCCACATATGATTGCTTCCTTGTAAGTTAGATCTTTTATTGCTAATAAGATCTGTCTAAACTGGTTGTCTATTATTTCATATAATAGCTGATTGAGGAGAGCTTCCTCTAAATATTTACCGGAAAGGCATGGTTTTGACATCTCTCTTAAGCCAATATCATATTCTTTTATTTTCTCATTTTTTCTTTACTTTCTGCCTCTAAAGCACAATCAAGCAATAAACTTGGATGGCTGGGGATTGAAATATTCATTTAGCTGTGTTACCAAGTTCATCATATTTCTGTGTCTCTGTGCAAATTTCCACACAGTTTGTTAGCTATTTCGATTACCCTCTGTCCTGTGAAGCAAAGTAATGAGACTACTTTTACAGTATTCTCAGTAATACTATTTAGTATAAAGTAGTTTTTGATCCTCTGAACATGTAGTGGCCAATCACTTGGATTTTCTACATTAAACTCACATATACCAACTTGTGATATGCCCACCATTTCTCTGTTAATTTAAATCCACTTACGATTTGTCTCAGATTGCTGTTTAGACAATTATTTTCAGATTCGATCCTATGATGACCAAACCAATTTTTCCTGTAGTTTCATTCATGTATTGACTGCCATTTTCTGTCAGATTCGATTCCTGTCTTGACTGTGCCACTTTGCTCATCTTATGAACAGCAAGTAATAAATGGACAAAGGCAGAATTGAGATGGTAAGCTTATAGTTTAATTTAAGTAAATACAAATATTTTTAACTATATACATTGCTATTATAAGGTGTAATAAAATAATAAAAGGTTGTGGTGACCTGTACATAATAACCCTAGTCTTGCTTTTTGACTTACAGAAGCAAAAGTCTCTGACTTACAATTAATACTCAGAACAAATAGATCAGATTCTAGGGGTTTATATACCCCTCAAGACTTCTGGAGTCTCTTTCATACCTAACCATATATGGTGTTTTCACATACATTTTCACATACACATAGTATTTTTACATTTCTCACCATATATAACATTTTATACAGTTTTTTGACCCTTTAAGGTCAGTTGGGCTCTCTATGATTTAACAACTTTGCAATTTAATGATAGTTACATTGTTACATTTTATGGTTACAATTATTTATATAATATATATGTTTACACATGATCATTATACATAATTACTATACAGTTATTAGTCTTATTTTACATACTCATTATACATTCCAAAGTTATTAGTTTTATTCTATATTTATTATTGTACTTTTATTATACAACTTACATATGTATATATCTTGCTTGACCTTGAATACTGCAGCATGATATTTGCAGCAGATAAAAAAACAATCAATTTCAAAATCATTTTTAAGTTTGTACAACATATGGTGAATTTAAGTTACAGTCAAACTGACAAAAGTTAAGTTACTAATGTATATATTGATTAATTTAATAAGAGTGAATCTAATAAAATAGAAATACACAAAGTATAACTTTATATATTATGTCAGATAAAATTTACATTATTTTCTATTTTTAAAAATGCAATTTCTAGTGACTTAAAAAATGTTTTATAATAATATATAAAAACAAATTGTTAACTAGCATAATTTAAAAAAAAAAAAAAATTCTACATCACAATTTATCACTATTTTTTATTTGAATTTAATTTGCTTGCTTGTAAAATTTAAATTGACTTTAATATAATTTTATTAGTTTAATAATTTATCACTTTTAAATAAAATATTTAAAAATAAACTAAGATAAACAAAAACTTATTTTTTCCAAACTAATTTACATTAATAAATATTGATATTTATAATATGTATGCATATAAATTGTTAAATTTGCCTATATAAAATATGCAACATAATTATTCTGGTTTATTTCAATTATCTTTATTAATTAAAAGGTGGATAGCAAACTGAATCAATACCAAAATTCCTAACTATGTATTTTAAATATATTTATTAATGTCTAAATGCAAACAATTTGCTTAACTCTTTAACTGCATCTTTAAACACTGGCATAACTAATTTAGAAATTATAAATTACTTTGCAAAACATGATTTATTTTAATGGTACTACTATTACTACAACTGAATTTATAAATTTACTGTGTAACCTAAAACTTTATAATAATAGTTTTCATTTTCAGGTCTTTTGTTTTTTTTTTTGGCAAACTTTTATTTCTCTTTTCAATTTCTTACTGGATTTAAAGAAAAGGGAGCTGGAAGAATTGGGGAAATGATCAGGGCAAATAAAAAATGTGATTTTTATCAATTTACAAAATGTAGATAAATTTTAAACAATCATTTTCTTACTTGTAATTGGAAAAAAAATGATTTGGAAATTTGGATTCTTCTTTTGTTTTTAGACATTCCTTTCGTCTTTACAAAAGTGAAAGGTAGGGATACAGAACTACAGTCTGGAGTTGGGATTTATATTTCTAATACCACTACAACTAAATTTATAAATTTACCGTGTAAACGAAAATTTCTTAATGTTAGTTTTCATTCACATATTTTTTTTGTCATATATATTAAAACACAGCAAATATACAATCACTTTTTCTTTTAAAATATGTATGTTCTACAATAACATGAGAAGAAGGATTTTTCATTTGCTCATGTTATATTTTTTTTTGGTAAATGTTTATTTTTTATAAATTCAATGCGAATTTGAAAAAAGACATAAATAAAAAAAGGAAACAACATTTTTCTTTCCCATTAATGTTCTACAGGTTATACTTTTTAGAAATATTTAGAAATTAGTTTAATAATAAACATTGTGTTCATTTAAATATTTTTATTTGAAAAGGTATTCATATAAATTGTTGAATTATTATTTGGGTTTTAATTAACACAATTAAAAAATAAAATTCAAATTAATAAAAACAAGTTTTTATTTTAAGCATTCTATTTACTTAATTAGCCAATCTGTTCCTGGATTTGTTACATTATGGACCCAAACACAGTTCAACTTCACCCTCCTTCTCTTCCACCACTTTATAGAAAGCCAATAAGAAAGAAAAATTTTGAAGAAAATTTAAATACAAAATAATAAATATATTCTAAAACAAACCTTAAATCACAAATAAATAAAAAATTGTTTGAAGTTATTAATCAATCTATATTAGGTATATTATGATGAGAAATTCAAAGAAATATTGAATATTTAGAATTGACCTTTCTTTGAAATTGAAAAACAAATACTATTAAAAGTTCTTCTAAAGAAACCTGTCAATGAAAACTAATAGAGGTTTTAGATTATACATTCAATTCATAAATTAAATCATAATATTATTAATACATTAAATCACCATTTTTCTAAAGAAATCTTCAAAGGATGAATTTGTCATTCCAGTATTTCTTCATAATGTCAAAGCAGTGTTTAAAAAGTAAATAAAAGTTAAAAATGAAATGTATTCTAATGGTAAATCTTCCACATGATATTTATATTAGATAAAAATGGGTTTGAACCCATAATCATCTTAAATATGTTCTGAAAATTTTGATTGAAATAAATATGAAAGTTGAAGAGTTAATAAAATTCAAATAACAAAACTGATACCATTCAAATATATAATAATATTAACTGATGTAATAATGTTAAACCACTAAACATCACATGATCACCATCTCTTATACTAGCACATAATTGTTATTAAACAAGGCAAAACTCCATACAGTAGTGCCACCCTGTGCCAACCAGAGTAATCAATGGATGCCAGATGGCTTGTGCATAAAATCCCTACCTAGTACCTACTCATCCAATATCCCCAGACTAGTTTCTGGCTTGTGGCCTTTGTCGTGAAGAGCTTTGGATCTGAGAGTACTGCACCTAGATCTTAGGATTTGATGCAACCCTCCAGCAGCCACTTTTTATCTCTACTTAACTACAAAACTATGAGAATGAAATTGAAAATACAATAATATTTTCAATCTATGTTCAATAGCTTAAATAGTCATATGGGACTGAACTCGGTTCAGCACCCATACATTTTGTTAGCTTTGGCTTTTTAACAACCATAGCCACCACTATTCTATTAGGCAGGATTGGTGTTAAACCACTAAACGTCACATGATAACCATCTCTTATACTAGCACATAATTGTTATTAAAGAAGGCAAAACTCTCCATACAGTAGTGTTCCCCTGTGCCAACCAGAGTAATCAATGGATGCCAGAAGGCTTGTGCATAAAATCCCTATCTAGTGCTTACTCATTCAATATCCCCAGACTAGTTTCTGACTTGTGACCTTCATCGGTGAGGAGTTTTTGGATCTAATATGACTATATAAGCTATTGAGCTTAGATTGAAAATATTATTGTGTTTGAATCAATTTCATTCTCATAATTTTGTAGTTAAGTAAAGAGATAAAAGGTGTTTGCTGGATGATTGTATTAGATCCTAAGATCTAGGTGCAGTGCTCTCAGATGTAGTTAAGTAAAAAGATAAAAGGTGTTTGCTGGATGGTTGTATTAGATCCTAAGATCTAGGTGCAGTGCTCTCAGATCTAAAGCTCATCACTGATGAAGGCCACAAACCAGAAACTAGTCTGGGGATATTTGGATGAGTAGGCACTAGATAGGGATTTTATGCACAAGATTTCTGGCATCCATTTATTACTCGGGTTGGCACAGGGTGGCACTACTGTATGGAGAGTTTTGCCTTGTTTGATGTAATAATGATGATATATAATTTAAAGTACAAGTATGCCTAAAGTTGTTTGTTTTTTTAGTTTCAATAAAAACGAAACTCAAAAATACCAAACCTAAAAAAATTTACTTTAGAAAAACATTCATAGGAACAATCATTATCAAATATTACCACATTTCAACATGTACTCAAGTTGATAGCATGATTTTCCAACTGTGGACATTAACTAGCAAATGGGAGTAAAATGAATAGTATTTAAATTGTTACAAATACAAACTAAATAGATTAATAAAAAATTAAACAATGTATTAATAATAAATAAATAAAACTGCTGTATATATATTTGCAACTATTACCAAATATACAAGACATTGAATATCAGGATAGTAAAATATATTTTAAATTTAAGGCATTATAGTATTTAGAATAATAATATGTTAACACATTAAATATTGAAATAGTAACCATGATTTTCTGCAGATAGAATTCTTTTAATAATTTTTCAGTTTGTGTTCATTAATATTGCTGTGAACATGGTATTTCCCCTCTTTGGGCACTGGTAATGTTAGAATGTAAATATAGGAGCACTTGTGACATTATGTAAAGTATATCAGGAGGTCTTGGGTAACTTATATAGCACTGACCATTTTTTTCCTTCACTGCATTTTAGAGGAGTTGCTTTGGTTGGTTGTTTAAATTTCTGTATTTGTTTCTAGATCTGACAGCACTTTTGAACATTTTGACTATTATGGTTTTTCTTTTGCCTAGTCATACATTGGTAAACATCTTCTACTAGATAAAGTCATCATACTAGTTCTTAGGACCAGATACTTTTAAAAACAGTCCATAACATATGGCTATTTAAATGACAGTGTAAAATACAGAGTAAAACACTTTTAAACAGCAGTTGTTTCTTTCTTCAGCATGGATTACTGCAACACTCCTTCAAAAGTAGACTACAGTGAAAAGCAAAGCAGTATGGAATGAAAATGCTGGACAGTGGGAATAATGCCTAATTGCTTGTTTCAGACATATCTATATCATGTTGTCTAAACAATGTGTAATCATATCACCATCTAGAGAAAATCTCACTATTACATCATTACAACAATATATTTTTTGAAAAGTATCCTTTTATTTTTCTCAAAGGCTGTTGTGGGTACATGATTTTATATATAAATAAGTGAATTAAAAGAGACAAAATGTTTTCTCTCTTTATTTACATTGCACAACATAAAAAAAAATTCATTGCTGGCCTTTAATTATAGCTCAATAATTTACTTATTTATATTAATTCCAACATTTTAATATTATTTCTAAATTTGCAATCAGATTTACAATAAAAATTGATAAATTATTTAATTAAAAACTTTTATTTAAAAGTCATAATAAACAGGGTTTGGAATATTTAATTTGTTTTGTTTTTAAATTATGCAATTTTTCACTCTTACTAAAATATAAATGTATAAAATATGACCAAATGGATGAACTAAATATTCTGTTAACTTTTTAGACAGTTTACTCAAGGGACATAAATATATGTATATGTATGCAAATGTCAGTTTGTATATTTATTAGTCCATTCATATGAGATTTTATAATACATTTTTTCTCTTCAGCATTGTAATATAACCAATTTGATTTGTATTGGATTTGTTATATTTACAAATCCCCTTCCTATAAGATGAGACATAAGGATAGTGTAGCTTTTTATTCTTATTATTTGCCTACTACAAACTTCTAATTTTTAATTATTTTTTTAATTATTTTTTCATATTTTAGTCTTTTTTTTATAAAAGGTGTTTCAAAGAATACATATGTCTATAATGTGCAGAGAGTTGTTGGCATTGGATGCTATAAAAATACACAGGATTTTAACTCTATGATCTATAAAAATTTCATTATAGGACATTAAGATGCATAATGATGCATGGACCCTAGAAGGACTACCTTAATTGAACTTCTGATGAACCACCCACAACACATCAAAATAAAAGCCTGGTTCCACTTTTGGTTTTAGAGGCTGAGTGTATAACACTTGAAAGTAAAGTATTTCACCCTTTTGAGATTTGAGACTGATAAATTCACCAAACATATGATCTGTACCTTGCTTCCGGTGAGCCTTGCAGCTGAGTGATTAGGATACATGGAAAAAATGGCATCATTTGAGACAGTATACATGTCATTTTTTTTGATAACATAGTTTTTTTATATCAATGATTAAATTCCAAGACATCACTAAAAGTACAATATATCTAAACAAACTATGAAAACATTTTCCCTTCTTTGTTTAAATCAATAAATTACTACACTGGCCATATGTTTCATAATTATTTCCAATGTTAAAATTAGTTATCATTATATTAGTATTCTCATTAATAGATTTTTATCAATATTATCCATAAAAGTCATGCTTGTGCATAAAATCCCTATCTATTGCCTACTCATCCAATATCCCCAGACTAGTTTCTGGCTTGTGGCCTTTTTCAGTGAGAAACCTTGGATCTAAGAGCTGTGTCTAGATCTTAGGATCTAATGCATCCATTGATTACTCTGGCTTGCACTGAGTAACACTACTGTCTAGAAAGTTTTGCCTGTTTTAAAATGTATCCATACTATAGTGTTTGCTTCAGTACTTTTAGACACAAATAATACATCTGCTGACTTCTTTGCTCATTGAGTTTGATTTTTTAAGTCTTGTGAATACATTTTAGCAAATTATCTTACTTCATTGTCATTGATTAGCATAATTCAATTATTTATTTTTGTACACTATTTTCTAAATAGTAAACACAATAGATCTCAACATGAAATATTTAAAATGTAATAATCAAATATCTTGCTTATTTCATTACTGTTTTGGATTGTAAAGTCAAGTAACCAAATGATAGATAAATAATATAGAAAGCCTTATTGACTTTATTAATAAATTTATAAAAACTAAGAGAACAATGGAGGTGGGATAAATCTATGAACAAAAGAGATGACAATTAATAAATGATAGCAATTTTTGACTGAATATTCAAGACATACGAAGTCTCATTAAAGTAGGCCTGTTTAGAAAGTTTTCTAAGTAATATGAATAAAAGGCTAGAGGTATGTCTTTGGAAAGAGATTGTTATACACAAACATCAGGTCAATGGCTGAAAATGATATTGATAAGAATCTTTATTAAAAAATACCTTATTTATTTTATTTTAATCCAACTGTGTGATTCTTGGGAGTTCACGCGATTCTCATAAAATTTGAATACCAAAAATGCCGCCATTGAATCTCTTCTCCACCATTGCTTCAATTACCAGGGCATTTATTATCTTAAAAAGCATTATTTTTAAATTTGAGTTAAGTACAAGTATTTTATTCTAAAATATATTTAACTAATTCATATCTATAGCTATAACAACATATCTCTATGTCGTAATTATTTATATATTATTATATCCGCATTTTATAAAATATTGCAAATTTAATTTAAACGCTTTTTGTAGGTTTCATAATTTTTTCATTTTTAGAAATATTCATAAAGATGATAATAAGCGAAATTTTCTTTTATTCTGAAGTTTTAAATGATGAAATCACAATTTATAATTGCATCTAAATTAAAGTACAAATTTGAAAATATTATCGAAATAATCTTTTCAACAATGCATTTAATTAAAGAAAAGATGCAAAAATTCTGCATGATTTTAAGTCTTGTTTTATAGCTACATCATATAATAAATATAAAATATCTTTTAAAGACTCAATTTATCGTATACTTTACATGCTAGAGTGATTCGCGACAAAAAATGTATTCAATTTTTAAATAAGTGATCAGTGATTTGAAATACCTTTCTAGAGTCATTATCAGACTGATGGAGAAAAATAAAAACACGTGATGTTAACATTATTACCATTAAGGATTTATATTGAATTTTTCTATAGTTAAATTAATTAATAGATACGATTTTTATTCATTTTAGTAACTATGGATATAACTTCAAATATTCTGGTTTGCCAGAATAAATAACTGAATAAAAACCATTAATTGTAGTTTTTTGATATTAAAAAAATGCCAATTTGCATATTTTATTTTATTTTCTGCTTTATATATGAGAAATATTTAACTTATGGAAGAAAAAATATCAGTTTATTTCATAATGCTTGTAGTTATATCATTTTTTTGTTTCCATGTGCTGAACAAATTTACCAATATCCACGCTCAACTTTTACTATCTATTTACTTGATTATTGTTGTAGAAAACTGTAAAATAGTTATTCAAATTATTTGTTTACTTTAATCCCAATAATAAATCATTAACAGTAAGCTAATATGAGTCAATATATATATATTTAACTATCTACCAAATTTGCAAAACTGCACATCAATTCGTTAACCTTCTTTTTTCCTCTATTTTAAAACACTCAATAGACTTTTTCTTTTTTAGAATCATCAATAAACTTTTTTTCTACTTACATTTCAAAGTTCTATTTTAAATTATTATTTATAATTTATTAATAAATTCAATTGCTTCTTTGTATCATTTTTTGATAAGAAGTTTTTTGCATTTGCTCTTTTCAACATTAAAGTTTTTTTTTTCGAAATATTTTTTTTAAACTTCTTTAAATTCACAGGACTACAATCTTTTTTCAAATTTTTTTATAACTTTCCAAATCTCTCCTTTATTAAATTTATTCTGCACATACATTTATTTTTTAATTAACTACTATATTTATTAAACATCTAACATCAGATCTTTAACTACCAAAACACCAATTTTAGTACTTTATACACAACTATTACTTTTATTCTTTCATCATTTTCATGTTTAATAATCATCTTAGTGTTAGATATATTTCATTTTATTCTTATTTTATTTATTTCACTTATCATTTTTTAAATTTTTATTTACTATTTTTTATATTTATTCTGACTTCTGCAAGTATTTCTTATAAATAACTTCACAAACTTCTAACTTATTTTCAAAAACTTTATTTCCATATATTAACTATATGAACATATATATAAAATCCCATATTATACACTTCCAACATTTCAACTGTTGTTTTCACCATTATAGTAATTTCCAAAGACCTATAACAAAAAAAAAAAAATCATCTCTACATAATACTCTAAATACATGTCTCTTTCATATATTAAAGATTAACACATCAAATTCACAATAATAAAACATTAACTATACATTATTATATTTTCTTACATCTTCCCCTCTCTTCCCCCTTTATTGTAAAACTTACTTTTTTACATATTAAATGACTGTAATGGTGAAAAAAAAACAGTTGAAATATTAGAAGGGTTTAATATGTGATTATATATATATATATATATATATATATATATATATAATATATATATATATATATATATATATATATGTAAAATTAAGAGCGTGCTAATAGCTCTAAACAAGCTTTTTTTTTATTTATTTATGATAAATGCTACTACAAGAGAAGGCATTCTAATCATTTTTATCTTGGATTGTCTCCATCCCCAGACCGGTTTTGACCTAAGGGTCTCTTCAGTGAGGAGTTGGGACATTAGATCTAAAAAACCAACTCAAGCAAAGCATTTATCTAAAAGATAATTGTTAAAAGAAGATCTGAAACTTTTAGACATCTACATGTCTTTAAAGTCAGCTCTCCAACTGAAAAAATCATATGGGCCTGAACTTAATTCAGATACTCCATATATTAGTAGGCTTAGCTCTTTAATTTAGCTAAAGCCACAACAGCAAAATAATAATAGTAATAATAACAACTCAGATGTCACATGACTTATATATAGCTTGCACTTACAAATATGTAAAATTAAGAGCGTGCTAATATATATTGTAACAATCTGGAGAAAGCGACTTAACATAAACTGCACTACAGGGCGCCATCTAGGCATTTGAACCTAGAAAAATTTATAAAGTAGGCAGATACATAAATCAAAAAAAAAAAATTTTTTTTTTTTTTTATATTTTGATTCCGGTCGTTAGCCCATGTCACTAGCTCAGGGAGTAGCAGAGATTTAATAATATCATATCTTATCTAATTAGATTTCAACATTAAAAAATAAATAAAATAAGCCACTGCCAGTAATTAGCATACAAACATTTATTTATGCACATATATATAAGATTTAAACTTATTTTAGTATTAGTTTTACATTTTAACATTTAACATTATTTTTAACTTTGATTTTTGACTTTAATTTACATTTAATTACTATTATATTCTAATTTTACATTTTAATTAAGTTCGCACAGATAAATTTATGAAATCTTGTTTATAATGTTGAATATAGATCGGTTACATAGATTTCACAGTCAAAAACATTTCAAAGTAAACATAAACGATCAAAATACAAAATTATTGATTACTGACAGTTGCAGAGGGAACTTTATACTTAACCCAATAGTATTCACCATAAGATACTTGCATTGTCACCAATAACTTAAAAGACATCCGAATAAATACATTTTAGATACTCACCATAAGGTATCATTATTTATCGAATGTCTATATTCTTTGATCAAATATGAAAACCCAAAACATACTTAACCGATAACCAATCCATGCAAGCATCTATAAACAACTTAAATTTAATGCATTTTTATTTAGGGTTGAGTATGAATAGACCACATAAATTTGCTTTTGAAAATAAACATTCTATCCCTATTTAACCTTAGGCTAAAATTCGTAGTCAAACTGGCATCAATTCATCTGATATATCGATGTATTCAATGTAATAAAATACGGCAGCACAAAAGGTTAAGAGAAGAAATTGCCTCTTATGAGATAGGAATATTACATCTATCTGCAAAGAAGAGCAATAAAACAAAAAACTCCATAGAAAGGAACTGCGGTATCCGACTTATAATTCCTTCCATAGGCAAACGGAAGTGTGCGGCGTATGAAGCGATTCTGCCCGTAGCGAATCAATATTACATCTACTAATCACACCAATATATCCAATCCATTGACCCAATTTAACCACGAAACAAATAACCTAAGATTACCCTCTCTTAATATAACTTTACAAATCTATACAGCCATTCATGCCCGACTTAAGTTTAACATTTATATAATTTAACTTAAAGAAAAACAAAAAAAATCATGATAAAAACTTAAAGAACAAAAAATAAATAAATGGAAATGATTTTATATAAATATATAAAAAAGAAATACATCAAATAACATTATTAATAAATTAAGTTGGTCAGATAGGATAATATTGCAATCATTTAAATCTGGAAAGTTTTAATTTAATGTTCATTATTTATAAAGTTCTTATGGTTTAAAACAGTTCTTCTTTATTCATTGCTTGCCATGAACATGAATTTCCACGCTGTCCTAAGATTTGTATTCTGTTGGCCGATTTATTTCCATGCGGAGGTTTTTGCTTTAACTGGCCCTCAATGTAGAACAATGATAGTTCATTTCTCTTTCTTTCCTAGCAAAACTGAAGGGATTGAATCGTGCGTCTCTTCAATTCCTTCTCCCGCACCTCCGCACTAACACCTATCTGTCACATCGTAATAATCATAATCACTAATAATTTTCAACCTTGTTCTTTTATATTCATTTGAAGGATTGCATTTACATTACGTCATCGATGCAATGATCCTTTTCGTTGAGGTCCAATTTCCCAATGGATTTATTTCATTTGCTAAAAGTTTCTATTGTTTTCCTATCTGACCGATGTTTTTACATTTAAATGCCCAAGGCTGGTTTACATTTGACTAATTAAATTTATCATTTCCATTTCTGATTAATTAACCTGTTTTCCAAATCAAAGATATATTTAAAGATAAATTTAAAGAAATAATTTTATCTCCAAATCTTTTTAAAATTTAGTTTTAAAATACTTTTTCTCTAATAAAGTTTTATTTTAATAATTTTTCATTATCTGTGCGATTTAATATATACGAGTTTAAGATGATATTTAATTTCAATTTTTAATTCTTAAAGAAAATTTTTAAATGCGAACTTTTTAATTTACTTTCATGTTTAATAAATATATAAAAAAAAAATAATGTAACGAACGTCTGTGCTCGTTACAATATATATATATATATATTACAAGCATACAGCTAAACTAGTCAATATATAATTAAAATTACCCCAAATCCAAAATTCAACCAGACCAGCATAAAAATAATATTAAATACCAAAGGTTTCACTGCTACAAGCAGACTTCTCAAGTGTAAAGAACTACTAAAACTACACAATATATATATAATATTAAACATTACCCAAAAATCCATTCACTTCCCATCCAGTGAATGGATTTGTGAATAATGTTTAATATTATATATATTGTGTAGTTTTAGTAGTTCTTTACACTTGAGAAGTCTGCTTGTAGCAGTGAAACCTTTGGTATTTAATATTATTTTTATGCTGGTCTGGTTGAATTTTGGATTTGGGGTAATTTTAATTATATATATATATTCATATAGTTGATATATGGAAATAAAGTTTTTGAAAAGAAGTTAGAAGTTTGTGAAGTTATTTATAATCTGGAGAACATATATGTTTTAACGAAAAAAGTGATTGTTTAATTTGTTATTGTAATATATATTCAATTATTTCTTATCAGCACAAAATTAATGAAATTAACTCTACTCACAATATTAAATTTATACTTCTCAATTCTCATATAAACAACATTAGTAAAAAAAAACCTCAGCTAGAATAGCTGAATAAAACTGCTAAAGACTTAATCTGCCAGTAGAATATCTTCCCATATAACTGACCATATCATTGCCCGTAAGACTTAAACAAAACAGACATGATTTACGACACAGCTTTATGCAACTCTGCTATCTATATTTTTTAAAAAAGTAAATCTGTTTAATCTTGCAAAAAATAATTTATATATAAAATGACTAAGCTTAGTATCTTTTTTCTAATCTAAAGTCTTTATCTTCAAAACATATTCAATAAACTGTTCTAATTTTCTTTATCCAATTTATTTTCTTGATCAATAAAATATAGTTCTTTCTTTTTTATTTATGATTTCATTTGGTTTTTTAAGCACAAGATGACCTTTCATAAATGTAGTTATTGAATATACTCAAGAACGACAAAGATGTATATACAACTGTGTTTGCATTTTACATAACATTTACATTAGTTTGTTGTTTAAAGGAATCTTAAGTGGTGAAAAAAAATCCTGATTTCATGACTTATAAAATAAACTACAAATGGCAAATAATTTTACAAAATTTTTCTATTTTACGATACATCAATTGAAATTTTATTAATGTTTTATTCCTTATAAAAGCTTATTTCATCTAGTAATTATAATTAAAGTGAAAGGCTAAAACCTCAGTTCCCTATACAGTTATCATTACATTTGATTGGCTGTTATATAAGCATTCTAAAAGTGCACGGGAGAGGTTTCAGCCTTTCACTTTAATTACAAATTGCTTGCGCTTAATAAATAATATTTACATACATTACTAGTAATTATAATATATTTATACATTGTAATTATCAGCTTAAGATGATAATTAGATGCACAAACATTCACCAGGAAATACTTCTGATTAATGCCTTGAATCTCTGATATGACTCAGTTGTTTTATTATACTCAAAGGCTGTAACTCATTCTATATATAAATTTTAAAAAGTTTACGTGAATAGTGTTCCACTCCTGTTCCCTTATAACATTTTCCATCATTATGAGTATATTTTTTTTAATATCACATAAATCAGTGGAAAATATGAGATTTCATCCATATGTAGTTATATTTAATCTTCATTCATATTTGTAGCATCAAAGTTAACAAAATATATTAAATGACTTGTTATTTATTACTAATAAAATCTCTATTAATAAGTAAATCAACTAACATATTTATTAACATGTAAATTAAATAATATATTTATTAAAAGTAAATTAAAGAACATATTTCAATGACTTCATAAATAAAGAAGTAATTTCATTGTAACACTAAAGTTAAATGAAATAAACTAGAAACTGGGAATTGTTCTTATGATGGACACTAACAAACTTGGAAAAACAAATATCTTAAATTTCTATTGGATTATAGTAGAGAATTTTATGAAATATAACTGTTTTACTATGATGACTTCCCATGCAGCTCTTCAATGCATTTCATTATCATAGATGAGGTTTATTCTTTTTAATTTCTACAAGACTGTTAATTAAGCATATCACTTGCATACAAATACAAGAAATATTACTTAATTTATTAATCACTTCATGTATATTTAAATAGGAATTATATTTGTAGAAAACAATTTAAAATCAATGACCTAGTATCCATGGAGTAATGAACCACACATAAAAAGCATCTTGTAGGATATATTATACACAAGAATATTAAATTTATTATCAACAATAATACTATAACACATCACCTATTCAGTTTTCTGTAAATAGGTAAGAAAACATGAAAGAGAAAACTCATTATCATAAATTAAAACTATAATAAATGAATGTGGCTTGAGTGTTGGGCCTCAGTAGGTCATAAACAATGAAATGAATCTCTTAACAAATTCAAATGTATGCATAAATTGTTAGACTCGTTAAATATTATTTTATCAATAAACATTATAATATGTATTAAACCAATCACTGTATTGCAGACTTTTTCCGTAATGTGTAAAATATATCAATAATATAAACAGCAGGTATCCATGTTATTACTTCAATGTATGAGAAGAAATACATCTGCAGTTATATACTCAAGAAAAACAATATTAAGAACAATTGCTGATAGAATCTTTATTTCAACCTTTTAATAACTTGAGGTACTTATGTCTCTCATTAATGTTGATTGAATATAAAAATAATATTAAATATATGCATACATCAAACTTAACATTTTTGAAATAAATAATAGATAAATCTGCACATATGAATTATTTGTCAGGTTATTATTTTATAACAAAATTCCAGTAAGATATAAAAACATCTAATGAACATCAAAGAATTATTTAAGTTTGTGTCATTCATGCTGTTGAACAATCTTAACTGTTTATTCATTCTCATACTTCATTTATTTGTCCTCACATGAACTTTTATAAGGTTATAAAGACACTCAAAGTAGAACTTTTTACTTTCTAACTCAGATTTTGAGAAATTTTATTCATTTGTCTAGAAAATAGTTTATTTTTTCGATAGAATTAACCATAAGTAACTCTATATAGGAATTTCATTATGTAAACGTAAAATTAAAATATTATTTGAAACTTTTAATACTAAAAACATATAATTTTAACTTATTACCACAAAGAAACACACATCTTATAAAACACATTAAAAATACATGAAATAATAGTATTCAATATATATGTTTTCTATACTAAAAGTTCATCCATAACTTTAAACAGTTTATATTACAGATTATTTACAATTTGCAAATGACTTGTTGAAGCAGAATACATTTAAACAAACTGTTAGCTGAGATCATGAAGTTGTTTCTTTTTTCATAATTGTGATAAACATTTTCTAGATAATCCTTTATTATTTCATTTTCATATAGGTCAATGTGCGATATTTCTATTAATAATCCTTTTAAACATAATCCTTGTATTTTAATTGAGTTTTTGGTGAGGGTGAAACATTCCATTGTATATTGACTAAGCACTTTAAGACATGTATAATTTGCTAACAATACTAAAAAATCAAGCATGACTCACAGCTATTTTGTATCCAAAGATGTGATAGTATGGTGTTTATTAAATTTTTATATTTTTAATTTTTTCAACACATTCAACAGAAGTTTTGATTGAATAGGGCTGAATCTGAAGTTATTGATTAATCAGTTAACACTTAATTTTGTAGCTTTAAAATAATATGTTCTCATAAAATCCAACATCAATCTTAATAGAAAACCTTCTTTATGAAGCTTAATGTTAGCAAATAACCATGGGGATAGTGCTGATAAAGGATAAATTGCAAAATACTCCATGTATGTACAAGCCTTATTGCAAAAGTTTTTCAGAATCACTGAAAAAAATTCATTCTTACACATTTTAATTTTATATGAATTAACATTTATGAATTTTAAGTTTGTGATTTATCTTCAAAATTCAAATCATTGCCATTTACAAGGATTAATCTGTTGCCTTTGTCTTCCTTAATGCATACAATGTTATTTTTCATACAAAATTGTTTGACTTCCACTATTTTTCCAGCCCAATCATCATTTGTTTTATTAAACTTATATGAACTAATAAATTTAGTGGTTTTCTTTATTATTATTTTTTTTGCAACTGAGTGTTCAAAATTTGCTTTGATGATCATAATTAATCCAATCAGCAATAGCTCCCAATGGCCACCAATGAACTTAAAGTCCACTTTAAAAATCATGATGATTGGCTCATGGGACATGACCACTGACAAATTCATCCAATTATTTAGATCACTGTGACCCAAAGATATACCTTGTTTGGCAGCAAGGAACTTTAATTTTCTGTCATATTTAATTTCAGTTTAAGGGTTATAATCAACAAAATAAATATATGTGAATATATGTTTGTATGAACATATTAAAACAGAGTTATGTAACTGTTTAATAAATAGCTTTATACTCTTGCAATATTTAAATAAATTTTTATTTAAATATAAATTTAGCATAACTAATAATTGCATCTATTTTATTCATCTGGAAGAAGCCATGTATAACAATCCAGACTACAACTATAATAAAACTAAAAACATATTTACTTAAAAAGTTACTTAATGAAATTTATTATCTGTAATGTCGATGTCTAAGTTAAAAATTTACTTAAAAAATTGTTATAAAATGTAAAATAGATAAAAATATATGTTTGAAAATATTTTAATCACAAGAACATAATTTATACTCTAATTTGAATAACCTTTGGATTGTAATTCTTATGTTAAAAAGTTAACATCATGAGTTATGTAGGAAGCCTCAGATACATAAGATAGCTTAAAAACCATACATCAGAAAAATAAATAAATAAAAGGATATAAAAGAGAGTGTTGGCTATTGCACAAATAATCAGTCAGAGAATTAAAGTATAATCAATAAAAAGTTCATAGAAGATGCACTAGAAGACAATAATGCAACCAGTATATGAAAAGTGTGTTCTATTTCAGTTCCAGGTCAAAAAACATTCATATCGATGTCTCTAAAGGTAAGTAAGCTGTAAGATCTTTACGTAAAACTGCTAAAATAATTTTGAATAATGATTTAAATATTTATTTTTATCTCTGTAATAAATTCAGTTCACATGAAAGAAATGATTCACAATACTAAATATTTAATTTATATTATTTATTTGATAAACTTATTGTGAAAGCTACCAAGAAAATTTACATGCAAATGTGTGTAAATATCCCTGCTAAATTAGACATATCAAAAAGCTAATATCACATATCCAGAGATTCTTTGTAAACAATCATTTATATTTAAAGCAACAACTATTTTTCAATGAAAACGATGTCTGGGGGTTTGCATAAGAATTTAGTAAAATTACAGGATTATAATCGCTAATGCTATATGAAGTTACTTCCTAAAAATGTGCAGTTAATTCACATATTACTTTTAAAATTTCCCATTAAGACAAAGATGCTTCAGAGCTACAAAAACTGTTATTTAAATTTTGGACTTAAAAATATTAACTATATTTACTTTAATTTTATTTATATAGAATTAGGAACATTTTTATTTATTTCAATTAAGAATATTTTTATTAGAATATATACTGTTATATATTATTTTATAAAAAGAGGAAACAAATGTACTCAAAGCTATAATCATTACATTAAAATTAGCCCAACATTGGGGAAATACTTATTTTCTTTAAATAAAATTTTGTAGACTTTAAAATTTATAAATCGTTTTTATTTTCTTAAGTTCCTCATTTAATTAAGAAAGATAAAATTATTGATCCATATATAAGTAGTCATTTGACAAAAGAAAGATAAATATTGGAATACTTTATTTGGTTTAAATAATTTATGATATGAAATATTATAAGGAAAATAAAATAATAATAAATCATTTAATTATAAAATTATATATAAAATTAATATATCAATTTTTAAGAATGCAAGACAACAATGAAAATAATATGTTACATTGTATAGATAAATTATGACCTATATTTTAAAATTTCTACATAAAAAAGTAACAAACATTTATCATCAAGAATGCCTAACAATAAAAATAAATCAACAGTCAATCTGATGATTGGATTTGAAATGGGTCTATTATAAACTAGGCTAATTATTTAGCCCTTGCCAACTTGGAGCAGATTATATAAAAATTAATTTGGATGCACAAGCTGAAGTACTAATCCATCAGAATATATAACAATCAAAACAATAATATTTGAATATTATAACATGCTGATCATCGTCAATGCTCTGGCCACTTAGTACCATTAATGTATTGGTCAACTATAAACTTAATTTTTAAATAAATACTAAACTAAATAAAATGTAATGCATGGATTTATAGGATATTTCCCTTGTGCCAATCCAGGATCATCATTATCAACTGGTTGTCCAGAAACACTAATATAATCCCCTTTTATATAACAGACCATTATGCATGAATTTGGCTCAGAAAACACAGGCTCTAGAATTGTTACTGTGAACAGATGATGCAACATATAATATTCTACAAACTATTTAGGATTAAGTTTATTGGAATAATTTTAACAATGAAATATAAATTTATTAAAAACAATAAAAAAAATTAAGGTCTACAAAAGTGGCTATACATATTTTGATTAATATACAACAAAAAAGCTATCACATTATACTTACATATATGTACCAATAAGTTTACTTAAAACACATATCAATACACAGACATGCAGCATAATCATTTCTAAACATATTTGAATTTTCATAAAATAATTTAAAAATAAGATATCAAATTTTATTGACAAATTCTTCATAATGAGTTTACATAAAATATCTATATACAAACAGACATACATGATGTATAATAATTTATGAAAATATTTAAAGTATCATAAATTTATAATAGAAATTAATTGTTGTAAACATAATTAATGACCAATTTAACATATATGGGTGTGCATATGGAAATGTATATACACACTGATGTTGATATTTTAATTTATCAAAATAATACATTTTTAAAAGTATTATATTTTTCACAGTTAATTCCATGTTGAAATATATATATATTCTAACCTCTCCCACCGCTCGTCCTCCAAAATTTATATAGTGTGTATAGAAATTATTACGCATATATATTCCGGGTTCTAGCTCAGTTACCAAATAAATAAATGAAATATTCAGCATTGATTAAAATGATTACTAGCTCTAATTTTTAAAATACAAATGCGGTTATATTTTTAAAATGAATTAACAAATATTTACTATTGTCATGAGACATGGAGTGACGATACGGGGAACGAGATAGACTACATTGAGATATTATCCACATGATACTACCTCAATGGCATAAGAACACTATTCCCTTTTTACTATATCAAATAATTAACTCATAGTATTCTTACGACTTTCTAAGCTCTTTTCACTACGATTAAAATAATACTCATATCTTAATATTCTTTATAATAAGAATCCAGATCAATTAAATAAAAATAAAATAAATAAAATAAATAAAATCAAATCTCAGGTTCATAAATTGTATTCTAACTGATTTAAAATTACGGTAGTAAACTATGAAAAGGGAATTTTATGTCATAATTCACTACACAGTAACTAACAATATTAAAATAATAATAACAACAATAGTATAATATAATCTTATTTCTTCCTAAATGAAATAATAAATACGTACGTGGTAGTATTTAAAATAATCTGACAACAGAATACGTGTGGCAACATTAGCATATAATTTAATGTAATATTGTGGCAACCGACTTATGACCAATAAATAATATAAAATTATGATCTTTTAATTTTAACATACCAATAAATTCTCAAAATTATTATAACACTTTTATGTTTACCCTTTTGTGCAAAAACTATATGTCTGTTTCAATTATAAGTGTATCGTGATATCATGCATCCATGTGGAGAAATAACAACGAGAACACAAAACTTTAAAATAAATTTACAACAAAGTTTATTAATAACATAAACAAATAACAATATTTTACATTATGTACATTGGATATCCTTACTCTCCTATCACAACTTATTTTACTAGTTTATAAAATGAAATGAAAATCAAACTTCTATTTATTTTTTCTAGTTAACTCTTATCTTTTAAATGCTTAAGAAAATACAGTATTATTATTATTGGATTTCTTATTATGGTTAGCTTGTTACAAAATGAATTTCTTATCGGATTATCATTAACACTTTGTATCCCTACTATTATTAAAATTATATTTTTACAAAATTACATTCGTATTAAACATTCTACAAAACAATAAAATTCTAGTTTTATATTGGTTGTATGGAATCCTACAAATTCAAAACATTCTTATACATTCGGTATTAAGTTTTATTGTTCATTCTCCGATGTTTATTAATCCTAATATATTCATTCAAGCCTTACTTCGGATGATATAATTACAACCATTAACATACCATGCACAAATATATGTTTATTACACATTATTGAATTATTCTCTTAATAAATATGCAATATTTATTTTCTAAAATATTGTTTAAAACATTCAAATTTTATTATCACTTTTAAAAAAAAAACTTTGTTTAGATTTCTCTTTTAAAAATCTTATATTCATTTCCGAATTAATTTTAAAATGTATTATATGATTCTTTCTCTCTTTATGATATTTTGGACTTTCAATTTTAAAGTTACACAGTTCTATACATTCCAGTAACTAAACTATTCTTACATAAACGATAACATATCTTCAATTCTATTTTATTCATTATTACTTTGAAAAATATCTCTCTGACGATGCAGATTCACGAAATAAGGATAGCGAAGATAGATGCATAGGATCAAAATATAACTAGAATATTACTCATCATAAACCTTGACAATAATGGCACAGTGAATTAAAAGACACTATAGAGGAGTGACCTTTACCTGTCTACCAACCTCTATTATAGGAGTGATGCTAAAGCTATTTCTTCAGCTTTATTATAACATCAAAAAAGTTTAAAGATATACAAAAAACACTGTCCAAACGATATGTGTTCAGTCATAGGACTTAGTTAACTATACTGAAATCACACAAACTAAATATGATCCAAATACTTTATTTTTCCTATTTCTTAACAAAAAAACATCATCTTGGTTTCCTCTCCACTAGTACTACCAAGTCACTATCCGATCTTATTTCTCAAGATTTTTCTATACAGTACATCGACAAATTCCTATCTGCATTTCTAACAATAATAAAATTCATTTATTTCAAAACTATTCCGCTGTTCTTTAAGAAAATCTTTTTACTACTTTCCTCGTATATTTTATCATATACAAACTATTTTAAAATATCTGAATACTTTATTACATGAAAGTTCAAAAGAATCACACAATTGTTCTGTCGAATTATATTATTAATATACTTTAAATAACTTATTGCATGCATATTCAGAATTACTCCTATCTCATAATATGTTTTAAAATGTTGTATAAAATGTGTACATATAATTTAAACTTTCACACATCATTCTTAATCAATCGATGATCTAAAAAAAATACATTATGCATTATAAATAAATATCAAAATTACCAAACGATCTTTATCTTCTCGATCGCGTTCTGTAGGCTTCACCATCCCATTGATTCTTGTAGATATAAAACTTCCATACATACACTTTATTTTTAAAACAATATTTTTATAATTCTATCAAGTTACTATATTTAGATTTTAATATTACTAAATTTATGTTTATATGTTTTCCCTAATCTCACATAACATTTTATATTTTAAAATATAATCAGTAAAAATATTTAAACTATATTTACGGTACTTCTTCATCGAATGTTCTTGAAAATCGTTCATATTAAAGCTAAAAAAAATATATATTATTTCTTCTTCAGTCTTTTAATGTTCTATTTTAAGTAAAACAATTATTGCTCTGTTTAATAAATATTCATAGACGACAATCCTTGGTTTTCATAATATTGAACACAATTATTAATTCTGATATTCTCTTCTAATATTGTCTGCTAATATTTTCCCGCGCGACTTTTACGATGCATCTTCTAGGTACTTTTACTTAAATATTCAATAAATTTTTCTGTTTCCATGGATCCATTTTTATTAAGTAATTTAATTTTATGTTTTTCAAATCAAGCACTTCCTCTAATGAATATTTTATAATATTTTTTCTAATTCCTCTTATAGAAAGTTTTTCTGTTCCTTTCCATAAAATGCATAATAGCACTTTCATATTGTTCTATTACTTTTTTCTTTATTTTAAAATTCTGGTACTATATTTATAATGTCTCTTTTTAAAAGATAAACATTCTTTCTTCATTATACTTTTACATAATTTTTCTTTATAATAAAAACGCATTTTAAATTTTCCATAGAGAAGAATAACATAACTTCAAAGTAGCCTTATAAATTGTGCGTCATAATTTTTTCCTGACGACAAGTAACTTCTCTTTTAAGTTTTCATGTAGCGTCCCAATTATATTTCTCTGAGCTATAATAATAAGTTTCTGGTTGAGCATAAATAAAGCTGTATTAAGGCACTTTCCAAATATTTTTCCCTTAGCAATATTTTTAGGTATTTTTCCTTGTACTTCCATTTTACTGTAAAGTTTTGGTCAAACTCGAATAAAATATCCTGGTAAGATAACTTTTAAAATTAGCAATCCATGTAGAGGCAGTCAAAATATTATATGTTAAAAAAGAACTTTTAAAATAAATACAAAATTTTAAATTTATATCACTTTTCTAGCTACGGTGTTATCAGCTAAAAAAAATATGTTACTTTCTCTTTCACTTACACATTACTTCTTCCTCCCGCTCCGTCTAATTCTTATATTTTGTCTGCAAAATTACCTCCGTTGATTGGTTATTGACTTTATTTTAGCGCGAACAAATTTACACATTTTAGTTTTAGAACAGACTAGACTTTTAAAATAAAGAATTGATGACGTAATGTCTTAAATATTATTTAGACTAGTATTTTTAAATTCAATTATAGTTTTATCAAAATCATTTAAACTTTTAAAATAATTATTAAAATAATATTTAATATTTTAACTTTTACTTTAATGATTGATAGCAATTATATTTAGTTTCATAATTCACAACTTTATTATTATTATAACAAGCGTGTGTGAAGGTATATAATATACAGTCACATGTTTACTAACTTTATCAAATGATTTTTTATTTACGTCTCGGTCTAAATTACCAAAACTGATATATTTTATAAAAAATTTGGAAAATAATTTTAAAATGTTGAACTAAATATAATTCTCACCATCTTAAAGTTTATTTTAAACTATACTCTATTAATTTTGACTATTAAATATAATTATACACTACATATAGCATTTATTTAATTTATTAGTTTTAAAATATTATACTCAAATTATTAATATATTTTTAACTATTTATAGCTGTATTATTTTATATGGCCAGCTTTTACAACCATAAGCAAGAATATAATTAAGCTTTATTTAACTGTTTTCTCTTAAAATAATCTATTACATTTTTATATACCAGGTATTTTCAGCTTTAAATTGTACTATAAAATCTAATTATCCTACTATTATTTATATATCATACAAACATATCTTAAAATTTAAAATTTTTTAGTAATTGACCTTTCTACCTTATTATGACCTATAGATAAGGGCACAATATATATATATATAATTCATAAAAGATTTTTTTTCTTTTTTTTTTTAAATTATATCAATCTTTTACAGGTTACTGTTAATTAATTATAAATATCTTTAAAAAATACTCTGACAAATTTCATTGTTTTCCAATCTAGAAATATTTTTGGAGTCTGGGAATATTTAGATTTTTAATTCAAGCAAAAGTTATTTACTTGCATATTTAATTTATAGGTTTTAAATGTCATTTTTTTTTCAATAAATAATTTAAAATAATACTCTGTCTATTATAACAGATCTGTTATATGGCACAATAATATAGTGTCTGTGCACAAATATATATAAAGTTGAAAGAAAAAATAGAAATAAATACAGACAAAAATTTTGTAAAGATTTTCTACATTTCTGGAATAATAATAATCAGGAATTAAATAATTCTGAATTTAAAATAAAATTTTGTTATAAAATAAATATTTGAAATGGTCTGTTAATTATTTTTCTGATTTTAAAATTTAAATACAAACAGTTCAAACTGATAATTATAAAAAATTATATTTTTTAAATCATTTTTAATTAATTAAACAAAGTTTTTATTTAGTAAAAATGTAAAAATAGCTTATGCATAAAATGATTTTTAATCAAGATAAGAAAGAGAAATTTTTAATTAAATTCTTTTTAATTTAAGGTGTTTTTATCACCTCAGATGACTTTAGAAAGAGTTAATGAAAAAATATTTTAGTTAGCTTTAATATTTTTGAGAAGCAGTAGGACAAATTGAAAATTGGCCACCTGCAAAGTCTGGTTATAATATGTTGTAACAGCTTATTGCAGATGGCAGCAATTAGGTTGCCAGAGAGATGACTGGAAGAATTATACAATGAACTGTCATGAAGGTGTAAGAATTAAAAGAAGGAAAAAAACTGGACTTTTGAATCATGAATCCTGACCTGCTTCTGTATTCACTAGCCTGCTTAAATGTGGACAAGACAGCTGCTTGCCTAGTGTCTATCACATCCAAGACAGTTTTCTGGTCTGAACTATACCAAATCCTAGACAGAAGGAAATCTATTGAATGCCAACATATCTTATACCTCTCTTGATTATGACAATCCTAAATTATACTTTTATGATAATGACACTTACCCATCAACTTGCTAAAATATTTGAAAACTTATACTGCTGTGCATACATGCAAGGAACCACATACAAATACATCATATATATATATATATATATATATATATATATATATATATATATATATATATATATATATATATATATATATATATATATATAACATAAGTTGTTTTAAATAATTCATTTTTGAAATGATATTCTAAAAGTAAAATATATAATATATAATGATTTTTTTTAAAATCATTTATTGAGAAAACAAAAAGACATTTTGAAATTTACATTTGAAATTTTTAAAAAACATTATAGTTAAGAGTGAACTGTAATAATCATAGCTATATATAGAAAAAAATTATCTGGGTTTTAAACAAACCTATTGGAACATATATGTAAATGAATGTAATAACTTGAAGTTGTATATTAATCATGTAAATCATAATGTGATAACTTTTTATTGTATGTTAATCAAAATCAGAAGGTTTTATTGATATATGTATAGCCTTATTCAAGAGACTTTACTTTTTTATTGTTGTTAATAAACTTGTATTTAATTGTTAAAAATTGTATTGCATTATCTCTCAGTCACCATATCAGTATTGGATCTTGGGTTTTTATGAGCTAGTTTCATGTATAATGGTCTGATTATATGAATGGGAGTCTACTTTAGTGCTTTTGGGCATCCAGTCATGATAAATCATCAGCATTCTGGTTGGGACATAAGATTATATTCTTCAAAGCCCATGCGCTAAATTTTATTTTAGTTTATTTTTGTTAGAATCTCTTTATAGTTGGCCAGTACATTAATGGCACTAAGGGGCCAGAGCATTGATGATGATCAGCTTGTTTTAATGTCCCAGTATTGTTTTCATTCTTATGTATTCTTATGGATGAGCACTTACTTTCTACATCCAAATTAATAGTTAAATAATTAGACAAGCAAGCAAAACTAAATAGTTGGTCTGGTCTAGAGTAGATCCACTTTAAATTTAGTCACCAGATTGATTATTTATTTATAGTGTGTATTGTTCAAATCCAGTCACAATAATGACTTGATTTATTTTTGATTATTGATCATTCATGATGATGAATGATTATTTTGAGTATTATGACTTATACTTATTGATAATGCTGGTTGATGTATAGTTCATGATAGTTGCATGAAGGAATATCTGGCTGATCTCAGAGAAATCTCATGATCTTATGCTCTTTGTAAATATACTTCTTATATATATATATATATATATATATATATATATATATATATATATATATATATATATATATATATATATATATATATATATATATATATATATATATTCTAACCTATCGTTTGTAGTCTCACTTCTGGGCAATATAATATTAAATAAAATGCGTTAGCTCAGTTAACGATTACATTTGGTTAAATGCAAATAATTGATAAATAAATATCCTGCATTAATATTAAAACATTCTACTAGCCAAATAATGAAAAGGTTCAGTTTATAAAATAAACTGATAAATATTTATTATATCATGAGACTTGTATGTGAAATACAGATGACAAGAAAGATTACATTGAGCCAATATCCCACAGGATACTACCTCAATGGCATAAGAACACTATCCCCCTATTACTCTCTCAAATAAATAAACTTATAGTATTCTTAGGACTTTAATAAATCCTACTCATTAAGATTAAACTAATAATTAAATCTTAATCTTTTATTTATAGTAATTTAGCTCAATAAAATCTCAGGTTCATAAAACTATTCTAAGTTAATTAAAATCACTGTAGTAAAACATGATAAGGGATTTTTATGTCATACTCCATTACACCTAACTAATAATAATAATAATAATAATAATAATAATAATAATAATAATAATAATAATAATAATAATAATAATAATAATAATAATAATAATAATAATAATAATAATAATAATAATAATAATAATAATAATAATAATAATAATAATAATAATAATAATAATAATAATAATAATAATAATAATAATAATAATAATAATAATAATAATAATAATAATAATAATAATAATCATCATCTTCTTCTTCATTGGATGGACTAATTTTTATGTATCTTTTCTTTACTATAATTTTATTACTATAATAATAATAAGAAAATACTATAATATAATCTTTTATCTTCATATAATAACGTAATAAATCTGTGGTAGCATTTTATAATCTGAAAAATATATTCTTGGCAATGGATAGCATATAATTCGATGTACTATTATAATAATCAATTTATGACCAAAAGATAGTGTAAAATGTGATTACTTAAAGAAATAAATTCCAAGGAAATATTAGAATTCTTAAAATTAATACTTTATTTATTTCTGTGCAAAAATGTTATGTTTGATTCAATTATTCTGTGTGTATTATGCATTATAATGGGAAAGAAAAATAGTCTGAACACAAATTTTGAAAACAAATTTAACAAAGTTTTATTATAACAATAGAATAAAATAACTATTTACACTTGACATTCTCAATTTGCACTGTTATACATTTCTTATTAATTATAGTTATTAAAAACAATAGAGAATCTATTTAAGTCTTCACTCTGACTTAAAATAGTAATAATAAAACAATACAATTTTATTTATCTCTTTGTGATCAATCTTTATGATAAAATCACATTTCTTTATACTTATTTTAACATATCATATCTTTAAATATTATTTAACTATGCTTCCTTTTAAAACATCCAATGAAACATAGTATGCAAAACACAAAAAATAATAATATCGAGTATGGATCTTTTTACTAGACAATTTTGTTTTGCAATGTTGAAAAATATTATATAAAATATCTACTGTTAATTTATTACTAGACTATGTGGACATCGATGTTTACTACATTATGATTATTAAATACAATATATCCTACTTAACATTACTCTAATACTAAATAGCTGTAATCATTGATGTATTCCTTATTATTTAAAATAAATCCAAAAATTGTACCTATGCTTATTTTACATTATTCTGCTTTATAAAATTATATCTTAAAAATATGCAATACTCATAAAAAATGAAATAAAATATTTAGAAGTTATTTAACATTTCAAAGAGCAACTTTGCTTTATTTATTTTATTCCTGAAATTTATTTTATTTCCAATATAAATTTAGAACATATTCTATTATTCTTTTTTTTAATTTTGGGTCTGTTGTATTTTCAACTCCAACTTGCACAAACTCTACTCATTCTTACAAGTAAATGAACTTATCTTATTCAGACAATAGCATATCTTAAACTCTAAATTATTTATTATTTCTTTACAAAATATTCAATACTGTGCGATGTAGTTACTTTGGAAATTTGAGACAGCGAATAGATGTGTAGGCCTAGGTAAGAAAAATTAGAGTCTAACTCGTAATACATATTGGATAAAAATACCATGGCACAGTGTATTGATATAAAAAAATAGAGGCATGACCTATTCTGTCTAATGACCTCCACTGCTATCAATGATATCAAAGCTATTACTTCAGATTTATTGAAACATCAATACTTAAAGTAAATAGACACTGTCCATAAATAAATATATCAGTTACAGGGCATTGTTAACTGTACTGTATACTTAAGAAGATTACAAAAATACTATTTCTATTTCCCTAATACATCCTACCTTCATATCATCTCTTTGGTTTCATGTTCTCCAGATTACTCCCAAAGTCACTATCTTATCAACATTTCCTAATAGATTTATCAAATCTTATACTGACAAATGACTAACTCACATATTCAAAATAAACAAAATTCAATTGTAATTAAAATGATCTCACTAATCTACAAGAAAAGTCTGCTTTACTTTCCTATCTCATATTCTTATACACATACAAACTAGTCATATAAATACTTTGAATGTCCAATAATATTAAAGTTTTTTAAAAGATTCATATAACTATTCATCATCATGTTGCGTTATACTACTAATATGAAATTAAAGTATGCATATTCCCAGAAATAAATCCTAATCTCATAATTTAAATGTGTTGTACAAATGCGTTTACATATAACTTACACTCATACTTCCATACATTATAATTCATTGGCAATCTGCAAAAAAAGAAAACAAAAAAATACATCATAAAATATATCAATATTCACAACTATTATCTAAGTGATAATGACTTGTCATCACTCATGACATCTTCATGTCCATCAATTAAATACAACATTGCATATATAAAATACATCCATACTTTTACACTTAAAATGTTAACTTATTTAAATTATTTTACTATAAGATTATAATATCATTAATAATAAATTAATATTCATGTTCCTACTCTTCTAGTTAAAATAATATTACACTTTAAAAATTAATAAATAAGTCAAAATCACAATTATGTAAATCTTCAGCTGACAAATGTTTCTTTATAAAGTTCAAATGTTTTTATTTTCTCGAGAGTTCTTTTTTTAAAAAAAAAGTTCTCTTAGAGCTTTTAAAACCCCCAACCATTGCTAAGTTTATCTTGCTTGATAATGAACAATTGCCCCAACTTTGCACATGCGTTGTAAATCCTTCCAGTGCGATGAGCAAAGTTTAAAAATGAATAATAATAAAAAAATTATGACATCTTAAAATCTTGGAAAACTAATAAAAATAAGCATTAATCTGTTCTGGAAAAGTTCATAGAATAATAGTTTATGGTTTCTATTGTGCAGAACAATGAATATTAAAATCATAATAAAATCATAATGTTGAAAAATAATATCTTGAAGCTTCCATTCTAGAATATCCTGTATCGGCTTGGTGATGCATCATGTCCCGGTAATTTAACTGCGGGTAATCCGGACAAACTTTTTGTGCAATTTTAAAATATTTCTGTCTCCATAAGTTCAGTAATTGCTGGTTTAACAAATCCACATGATTCTTTTACCCCAGAATTTCAATGGAATCTATTCTTATTAATTTTATCTCTTTATTAAAATTTACTTTTCTTGCATCTTTCTCTATAATGGGCACTTTTCTGACTGACTACTAAATTGAAAAAATATATATAGTTCTTTTCTTTTATCTCTCTTTCACCTCATGTTTTTTTGTTTATTTATACGACAATGACCATTATCCCAGAAATGCTTTTAGCATGATCAGATTTCCATTGTCCTAAAATACTTAGTGGCCAGTTCTTGGAATTCTGAGGACTAGTGTAATTAACAGAAATTGCCCATGGCACAACTTGCAACTTCTTTCATTACTCTCCAGCCTTATATATTTAATTTGCTTTCATTAAGAAAAATGCACTACTAAGGACATTATTTTAATAACTATAACTTACTGTAATGTTTTCAACAAAATATATAAAACAAAATTATAAAAATACAACTCTGCGCATAACCACTCCTCTTCATCTTCACATACAAATCTATTTGTTAGTAATTAATTCTACATATCACAACAACATGTGTAATAAATATATATGTATACATTCATTCCTTTAAATGGTTAATGTGTTTCACTCACACTCTTTTGTAACAGGGTTCGAATGTATATGAATTTTCTCACATCTATTGATTCAATCCCTAATAATGCAATAAACACTTTTGTAATGATTAGTGCCTTTTACTTTCTTTAGTAACCATATGTAAACCCAGCTTACACCCCCCTGGTGAAATAGCCTTCAAATACTATCTGTGTATTTGCATGGTTTTTTAACTTCCTCTTATCTATCATTTATCTGTACCACCCTTTTGCTTTGGTGGCCATTACCCCTTTCCTTGATTGTAATTTGGCTTGTCTGGTGGATGCCAAGTTTCTAACTCATACTGCCAACTTGGTTCATATGTATTGTCACCTCTTTTTTATACAACGCAACCCATCAGATCATCCTTATTCCACCCAAGCCTAGCACTTTTCTTATCTTGGACTTTCTTTACTCATTCCAACAGTATGCTATGGTCATACATGCTCATGTCCAGTGCATTAAGTAGTTCTGCCACCTCTCTGATAGATGCCTTTATCATCCCCAACATCATTGTTTCTACATTCATAGGCATATTGTGCCTTATGATGCAAATGATGTGACCTTCTCTCAAATTACATACATCCAGCATCTTCAGTCTCACCACCTGGCAATGAAAGAATTGAGAGAAAATTTTCTTGCTTCTCTTCCTCATATTTCTTTTGCATAATGTGATATTGTACAAGCTCGTGTGATCTTCCAATCAGAAAATCTTCTGTATCATCTTCTGGTACTCATCAAAGGTTTTAGGATTTGGGGACAAGGAGTCCCACTATGCTTGGGTGCTCCAACTTAGGTTACTACATGCTATCACTAATTTACTTTCCTCTGGCATGGGATTTATACCAAAGTATCTTCATAGGCTTTTCAGATGCTCCATGAGAGCTTTCCACATTTGGCTTTCAAATGGCCGTATCTTCAAGAACTGGTTCACATTGGTATGAAATCATCATATCCATATATTTTACCATGTTCCAGTCTTTCTGCCTTACAAACCTTCAGTTTCTGTTTTACACTCCTCTCTGTCATCTAAACTCTCATCTACTTTTTTATTATTCGATTTCTTGGCCTTTTTTTTCTTTTTCCTCATATTCCATTTTCCCTTGACTACTTTCACTTTCCATTTCTTGTCTCCATTCTATATTCTGAAATCTCATTTCAAACCTTTTGTCAATTTCCTGATTTCAGAGTTCCAGGCTTTCTAATTTTTCTAAAATTTTCTCCATTATGCTAAGTTCTTTCTCCTCCCCCATCTTCTGTTCGTTAACTTTCTGCTTTTTTTTCAACTTCATTTTTTGAAACATATTTATTCTGTTAGTGTATCTCTATTACTATTTCAACTAAATGTGCCAGGTTCATCACCCTGACTTCGAGTAATATACTGAATGACCCACCTGACAAACCTTCCTCCACTCATTTCTACTTTTATGCCCCTCTAATCACCAATGTTGACCAGTTTTTTATACTGCTCTTTCAGAAAGATAGTGTTTTGTAATATCCCAAATATTGGTAACATTCTTAAACCCCTATTTTATGAATTATATGTCTTCATATATCTCACTGAACAAACATTATCGATAATTAATATTATTTTCTATTCGACTACTTGAGAACATTTCTGGAAGTATATTTATAAATCGCAAAATATGTCATTATTTAAATATATTTTTAAACTCTGTTTTTCTTTTTTGTTTTAAAAAAAAATAGTTCTCCACCTTTCCTTGGGAAGCCCTTTTTAAATTTCATTCTTCAACCTTCACTGCCCCATTTATTGGGAAGTCATTTTAACAGTCTAGCCTTGATCCTATTCTAATAATTTAAGTGAGAACAGATTATTAATCCATGCTTAGTGTAGCTATATTTATGAGCATCAGAGTGTTCTGACATCAAGCATCAGTCTTACCAATTAATAAGAATTATATTCCTTAAAAACAAAAGAAAAGGTTCCAGTGGACCTTATTGGGTGCCTTGTCCAGACTAGCTCAGTCTCAAGGTCTGGGAGACAATGTTTATTGGGAGAACCAAACTGAAATTATCTTACAAAGAAATATCATTTATATACTTTTATAATTTTCCTATCTGCCCTATGAATCATATTAATTTATTTCTTTTAGAAATATACAGACATGAATATCAGTAAGCTTTTATAATTAATAACCTGTAAATTATAAAAATCTTGTAATTCAAATAAATACACGTTATAGCTTAAAATTCTAATATTTATTAATATATATATATATACTAATAACTCAATCATACAACCCAGTCATTCCAATACATATATATATAATACCAGTATACACATTCATGAAAGAGTGTAACTATGCTTCAGACTTGTATTTATTAAATAATTTAATCTATTTTCTATAATTCTTTCTTTAAGTTGGGACAAACACAAATTTCTTAATTTATTACCAAATTATTATATGTTCATTCAATATATATAGAGAAAGTCATATTTGCTTCATTTGAGGGCAAACATTCATGTGTTTAAGGCTGACAATCTGTAATATTACAGTATTACAATGATGATTGTCTTAGTGAAAGTTGTCAGTCTGGAAGATAATGAAAGATTACATAATGTTTACATATATGATAATCTATCCTAGAGGTGTTAGGTTGGTGATTCTAAAATAAAGGGCATGAAAGTTCTTGTTGTTTTGAGATCTGTGATCACTTCACTTGCTTGAAATAGATGGCAAAATCTCCATAGACAAAGATCATCATGCTAGGCAGGTCACAAAACAACTATACACTGGACCAGTTTAATGAATCCACATGATTTTGTTACCCCAGCATTTCAATGGAATCCATTCTTATTAATATTATTAATTAACAAAATCACATTATTAAAATTTACATTATGCATTTCTCTTTCTATAATGGTCACTTTTCCAAATGACTACTAAATAAAAAAAATAATATAGTTCTTTTTTATCTCTTTCAAATCACTTTTTTATCTATCCATATACCAATGACCATTATCCCAGAAATCCTTTTAGCATAATCAGGTTTCCACTGTCCCAAAATACTTAGTGGTCAGTTCTTGGAATTCTGACAACAGTATAAAACAGAAATTGCCTGTGGCACAACATGCAACTCCTTTATTACTCTCCAGCCTTATATATTTAATTTGCTTTCATTAAGAAATATGTGCTACTGATGACATTATTTCAATAACTATAACTTAGCGTAATAAACAATAAAATATATAAAACAAAAATATAATAATACAACTCTGCACATACAAATCTATTTCTTAATCATTAATTCTATGTGATGTCACAACATGTGTAATAAATATATGTATACATTCATGCCTTTAAATGGTTGATGTGTTTCACTCACCCTCTTTTGTAATGGTGTTTGAATGTATATCAATAAATTTTCTTACATCAATTAATTCACTCTCTAATAACAACCGCAATAAACACTTTTATAATCATTAGTGCTTTTTACTTCATTTAGTAACCATATTTGAACCCAGTTACTGTTCCAATATATATATATATATATATATTTGTGCTTCCCAGAATATAGATAAATCAGCATATGTATAAACTAATTCATTAGTAAGCTAATAGATCCTTGAGGCATGTTGTTCCCTTCTGAACAGTAGGCTGACTTCTTGTTACTTTCAGAAAGGTATAATTCAGGTTACTGTTGACATTCACTCAGCTCCATTTAATCTAGGATTGGATATACTTCAGTCAATGTAGCTATTTCTGTCCACTTTAGGGCTATAAACAATGGAAGAGGATGCTCTATTACCATGTGAATTCATACCCTGCCATAGTGAATTATAGAGCAACTGCTGGACTTCCTCTTCTCACCTTTAGTTATATTTTCAAGATAGTTTCTTTCATAATCTGTCAAGCTCTTGTAACTCTTAAGAACTACCCAGAACTACTTAATAACTACCTCTTGATCTTTTTTCTACCTTTTAAATTCAGGGTGTGGGGGAAATACATTAGTTAAAATTACTTTTCCTATCTTGAACTCTTTTCAATTTACTTTAACCCTTTGAAAAACCACTTTGTGGAATATTATCAAAATGATATATAACCATTACTTAAAAAAAGATTTCTAAATTACATAGTGAAATTTTATAATTACTACTAGGAAGTCTATTGTAATGTAAAAACATGCTTATTTTAATTTCAATATCAGAATTAATAAAATATTATTTATATCTAATTTTTGAATATTTAATTTATAATAAAAAATAAAATTCAAAATTATTTCATCTTTACTGTTATTCTAGAGAAATATAGCAATACATGCAAAGAAGAATTGTCTATGTTTATTTTTATTTTTCATTTCAACTTTTTATCTATATATGTGTATGTACACACTACTATGTTGTTGTGTATTATTAAACCCATAATGGTTTCAATATATATATATATATGTTTACTGTGAAATATTTTATTATTTATGAGTGGCAAATGCCAATTTAATTATATATATATAAAAATATACAGTTGACTGAATCATTAATAACTGCATATTATATTATTGCCTCTCTGTCTCACATTAAATGTTATCACTTGTAAGTAAAAAAATGTTTATAGTGTACCAATCAAATTTGTATGTACATTTAACAAAAGTTAGAGTATAAGCAAAAGTACCATAAAACTAATCTCTATCATGTCAACCACTTGATGGTGTTGATGCTAACCAAAAACATGTTAATATAATTTTCCCAGGCTAGCAATTCTCTATTAATATTTACTTCTTTTCTTTTTTTTACAAATTTTACTTTCTTTCATTTCTAAATTATTTTTCCCAAATAGTATTTTTGACAATGGGACAATAATAGTTGTTTTTTAATTTTTATTGACAAGAAGGTCTTTTTTGGTGTATGTTCAAATAGTAATTTGGGTTTTTTTTAAATAGTGTTACCATTTTTTAAAATTTGATTGACAAAATTCAAGAGAGAACAGGTTTTTAATGTATCTTTAAATAATAATTTACATTACTTTTATTGGTTTACATTTGATTGACAACAATTAGTGGGAGATGTGTTTTTGTGTATGATTAAATAATAATTTATGTTACTTTTATTTTACATTTGATTGTCAACAACAATTATTGGGAGGTTTTTTTATTTTACATTTGATTGACAATCAATTTTACTTTCTTTCATTTATAAATTATTTTTCCCAAATATTTTTGTCAATGGGACAATAATAGTTGTTTCTTAATTTTTATTGACAAGAGGGTCTTTTTTGGTGTGTGTTCAAATAGTAATTTTGGTTATGTTTAAATAATAATTTACCTTACTTTTATTGGTTTACATTTGATTGACAATAATTAGTGGGAGGGGTGTTTTTGTGTATGTTTAAATAATAATTTACATTACTTTTATTTTACATTTGATTGGCAACAATTATTGGGAGAAGGGGGTTTTTTGTATAGATTTAATTAAAAATTTACGTTACTTTTATTTTACATTTGATTGACAACACCAGTTTTAACTTCTTTCATTTATAAATTATTTTCCCCAAATAATATTTTTGACAATGGGACAATAATAGTTGCTTTTAATTTTTATTGACAAGAGGGTGTTTTTTGATATCTGTTCAAATTGTAATTTGAGTTATGTTTAAATAATAATTTACATTACTTTTATTGGTTTACATTTGATTGACAATAAGTAGTAGGAGGGGTGTTTTTGTGTGTGTTTAAATAATAATTTACATTACTTTTATGTTACATTTGATGGACAACAGTTATTGGGAAAAGGGGGGTATGTTTAAATAAAAATTTAAGTCACTTTAATATTACATTTGATGAAGGCAATTTGGAATCTCTCAAACAAGCTGCCTGTCATGAAGTGAACATTTCTGTCAGCAAGAAGAGACATACAAATAAAAATCCAAAGATGTTTATGGACTCAAGTCACATATATTCACCACACAAACATCTCTTTTCTTTCAGCAGGATGTTTTTCTGCTGTAGAAATGTTACAACACTGGCTTCTATGTTTGTAAATTCCTAACTTTTCAAGTTTTCTGTGTTCAAATTAGCATATTCTTGGTCTTGGAAAATTACTTGCTAAAATGTGACTTAAAATGTGATCATCAAAATATTGTGCTATCCCACCCTAATTGAGAATTTAGGAGGCTTACAGCTTTATGAGGAACAATCATGACACTGTTAAAACTGTTAGAAGGTAAACAGTACATCAATTCATATGGAAAAAAAAGCTCCAATAAAATATAAATAATTTGGAGATGATGAACTTAACACACTCTCGCACAATACTGTTTCACAAAATACATAACTCAGCATTACAATATAGTGCATAACACAAACAACTATGGCATTTTCCTCTGCTTATAGCATAGGAAAAAGCCACAATGTTAGCCACCAGCCGAGTTAACACTCTTTCTAGATTTTAGCATAGAAAGAAGGCTTAACTCCGAGGTAACACTGTCTAGGATTTATTGTAAAAGGAAGGCTTAAATGCTTGGGTGGGGCTGTAGAAATGGCATATTTCTAAAAATTAAGCTAGAAATAAAACCATATAGTGGCTGACCCAATAGATCAGAAGACAAACCAACTAATCATGCCTGAGTTACATAGCTCAAAAGCAATCATGATTTTTGCCCTATTTACCCATTCTCTAAATCTATGACCTTACAGATAACATCTCTGCTGATGATAAATGAATTTCATTTATTCCAGTTGGGAAGACGCAGTGGAGAGTCAACATATCTTCAGGGAAAATGTGATATTAATTATTTAAAACACCTAACTTGGGAGAAGGGCTTCACATTTATCCTGACATTTTATTAAGACAAGATTAATGGGATGCAATCAACTAGCATGAGATGAAAAAGAGTATGGATTGCAATATAATGCAACCCTTAATGATGTGAATTTATAAAACAGCACTAAACAAAGAATTTCTGGGATGGGAATCTGTTATGAAAGGCTAATAATTTATTAATATAATTAATAAGAAATTGAACACTTAAAGCAATGATAAATATAAATTTAACATATACAAATGACAATTTATTTACATATGACAACATAAGTTAATAGAGTACATAGGTTTCACATGATCAATGATGATAGGGTTACACAATGTAACTATGCATTATAGAATATGGATTACAATGATTGAGGAATACATAAATAAAAACAAACATATATAATGGTATAGTACATGATATATATTTAAGATAATGCAGCTCTATATACTAACTAAAGCAGACATCAATTTTAAAACATTTATAGTATTAGCACTATAATACACAAATGAAGCATATACATAAATTAGGACCATGTTTATATAAAATCATCTTTGAGTTATAGTTTACCACAATAATACAGTGGACATGCATTTTAAAAAAAATGTAGCAAGTTTTATTCAGTTAATAGTCATATGTTATATCAATCATTGGAAATGAATATGAATTTTGCACATTTCTTTGAACAATTATCATTTGACAGAATTACTAAATGTTGTTTACTAGTGTAGTCAAAGATTGTTTGAATGAGAGGGTTGCTAGCTTAAATAAGCTTTAATATGAGATTTCTAATAAATAATAATCATAAAGATAAAGACAGAATGGATTATAGAGGTCACAACATTATAGCTTATAGATATAGTAGGGCAATATAAAAATACTAACTAAGAACTGAAAGGCTTTGCCAATTACTAATGGATGCAAGAATCCAACTGCACTTGTTAATGTGTAGTATTTGGATAAGTGGTTGTTAGGTGGTGCCATGGTCCAGGTTTTCTGATGTTATTCCATGCAGAGCCTCACTATAACCTGACATTGCCATGGAGTTGATGCTTTCAAACCTCATTTTAAAACCAAGCCATGAGAAGAAATTATTCAGGACCTCCAAATATTAGTTTTGACAAAGCAATAATACAAAGTTTAAAAATGCTGTCTGGAGTAAGCAATGCTAAATAAGATTCAAGTCCTTAATGACACTCATAGCTTAGCTGAAGCCCTCCTAAATTAGTAATATTTCATGTAATGACATGACAGATACACATAAGATCTTGAATCGTAATTACAATGTCCAAATTAAAGAAGAAATATTGTTCTCTTCATTAAACAACTGTAACTATGTTTAACAGGTAAATAATTACATAGCAAAATATAACTTTTATTGTAATGACAAGCAAATGATTGATTATTAAACAGAAAGATAACACCATTAAATTTACTTTAAAGAATACACTATAATTAAATCAATAGTTCCAAGTATAATAAGAAATTGATATCATAAAAGAGACAGCTTATAATCTGCCATTGGACAAATATAGCCATTAAATAATAATATTCAATCAAGCAAACCTTTTGTTAATAAGAAGATTTACATTTAAGTAATTATGTATCCCATAATATTGGGACCGAGATTAGAATAATATTAATTCACTGGATTGAGTCATTAGCTTATTAAGATCAAATTCAACTAAAATGCATAATTATAATAAAATAAAAAGTAAGATTTAAGTTTGCCACATTGAAATAGTAAGACATAGATAAAGTGTGAAACCTAATAGATGCAGCCACAAATTAGAGGTTCATAGATTCATTTATTTATATTTTACAGGGAGGGAGCATCATCATAAATTTATTACAAATTATATCGACTGCGCTTTATAAAAATAATATTATTTACATATATTGCTGCAAATTTATAACATCGAAAAACTACTGCATAGTAAATCGAAAGATTTCACGCTGTATGTTTGTAATTTGAACTCAGTGAATGAAGTATGATGATATTTAAGATTCACGCTTTCAAATATAAGTACTTTGGACTGGCTTGGATATATATTAAGACAAGTTAAGAAGAGAGTGGAACCGCTCTTTTCTTATTAAAATTCTCTGTCCCAGGGCTTAATATTTGACTGGCTGGTTGTAGTCATAAGCACTTGAGAGATTTGCACATAAGCACTTGAGAGATTTGCACTCTCTCAATTATTACAAATTATTATAATTGGCACTACATCATGAATTATTAAGAAGACAGAGAGTTACATTATACTTAAAGCAAATTATATTTAAATGATTTAAGAGTTTATGTTGTCAGCAAAGGTGAGATTACTTTGTAATGACTCCACAACTCAATGGCCATATGGGTTGATACATGTAAAAATGAACATGGAAAGCAGGGTCAGCAACACAGACTTCATATAAAATAATGGTTACCATGTTTTGAAAGTTAATTCATGATATGATTAAGACAGTTCTTAAATAATGATGGCATCATAGCATAGTGGTATGGAGATGATCTTGGAGAGTTCAGGAAAGCAAGTTTTTCTTTCTACTCAGAAATCATTTTATCAAAGTTTTGAGGGGTGTGGATTCTTTTAGCAACACTTCTGTGAAAAGTGAAAGGAGAGTGCCCTGTATTGAATTTGGCTGTATGTATATGCCAACAAAAATTCTAGAAACTTCCTTTATGTTGCTGCTTGAGGCAATCAGATATGTATTACCTGTCATGACTTTACTCATCCTTTGTTTAAAATTATATTGGAAAGTTGAAAATAAGATAAGTTCTAAAGAGTAGTGTTCAACTGTATTTCTCCATTGAAAATAGATTCAACAGATATAATGTCCATTAAAATTTAGAATTACTAAAATCCATCTAATTTAACAATGATATTTTACATTAAACAAACTGTGTTCTTTTGTTTCTTAAATTTAAAATTATACTAATTATTCCCCAGAACATTTTTTGATATTGCATTACCTTTATATAAAAAACATACATGACTCAAATAAAAAACATACATGAATATATTTTGCATATCTGTAATACATACACACACATACTTGACTGTTTATGGTGATGGAAATGATAAATATTTCCGAATTAAAACTTTAATAAATATTCTGTCTTTGTAATAACTATTTATAAGTTACAAAAAAGGAGGGTAATCAGATGTATACATGTACTTAGACTCTCTGATGATTAAACAAATACAAAGATGGGTTCTGACCTCAGTTTAAAATTACTAATGTCACCAGACAGTGAAGCATAATATGTATAGCAGGTTTTACCACTTTATATTTTTTTAATTAGAGGTGTGTAAAACAAAACAAGAAAAATTATTTTACTTCAGATGAATAAATTTCCTTCCAGGTGGCAAGAAAGCACTTGGTTCATTATTTCCTAACAAACACAATACAAAGTTGCTAATTTACCACAATCATAAGTTTATGTGCAAGTTATGACTGATTATCAGTAGTAACCCCTGATATTTTACTATATAAAGGTATTCTCCTACTTGGTTATTCACTTATAATTTTTTGTGGTCCATTTTTACTGAATTAGTCCATCCTGTTGGTAATCATCCCCTGTTATTCTTACTATGATTTGGGAAGGATATATGGTTTAAACTGACATGTGTTATAGATTTCCTTAATGATCCCTTTATTCCTTAAGAGGAATGCATTCTCCCGACATTTCTTCTGGATCATATAAGTTCCTTTGTCTATGGGGAAGAACTTGTGAAATTCTTGTCACATGACAATCCAAGTTGAGAGACACAGCCATATTTGGTCCCCTTCATGAAATTCATGGTGAAGGATATGTCTCTTTTACACTATGACTCTTGCCATGTGGGCCAACTGTAACTGGGCAGCTTTTTGATCCTACTTCTGTTTGAGACAAGTTTTCTGCCACAAGGATGTAAAAACGTTGGGGCATGGTTTGCCAAAATGAAGCTGACATGGTATGAAGTCTGTAGATTAACTGACTGACTAATTGATGAAGTCTATAATCTTTTTAATATAATTTAACAATCCTCTGTGATTCATTAAAGTGTAGGTATGGAATAATCTACTAATTTCCCTTATCATGCACTCACATGGATTAGATTGTGGGTTTCTAACTGATGTGAGATGATGGATGAGTCCTTGTCTGAGAATCCAGGCTCTCCATTCTCTAGAAGTAAATGCTGAGCCATGATCTGATAAGAGAATATCAGGTTACCCATTTGGAAAAATGTTCATTTTGCAATGCCCACATCACACTTCTGGAGTCAGTTCTATGTACAGGATATGCCTGGGCATATGTGGAAAAAATGTCATAACCAAATATTGAAAGCCTTTGTACCAGGGCTGAGGGTGGTAGTGGCATATTACTAACAATTAATTGGGTTAAGTAACAATGATAGGAATAGTCTCCCCATGTATGATTTATTTGGGTATTTTGACTGAGCACATATGGTAACATCTTTTCAATGTTTTTAAAATCTGGATAAACATTCCCAACCAGTAAGACTGATGCTTCACCACTTCTTTCATTTTTTTTGGCCTGTAGTGTCCCATACTCTTATGTGTATATTTGATGATTTTTACTCCTCATCCTACTGAGCACTATAATCTTCCAAGGGCTCTCTAAATTATGAGTCTTGATATGTTTTATTCCTTGCTTAAGTTTATATTGACATTTTTATAATAGTGGATTTTCATATTCTTCTGCTCTTCCCCTATAAATGCATGAATTACATACTTATATTGAGATTCCCTCTCCTGTCAATATTGATCAGTCTCTATGGTATTTCCCTAGTTACTACCATTATTTTGATGGTTTGTTCTGGAAGTTGCAGATTCTGAGGTACCATTGTATAGTAGTCTGGATCATTATGTCTCCTGTAATGTTTTCAGGACCTAGCCAGTAGATTATACTATAATTAAATTTTTGTAATGTGGGGCTACATCTTATGAGTTGATTGTTAGTGAGATTGTTAGTGAGAAAGCTCTTGTTGAGGAATTCCATACATTTGTGGTCTGTGATTATAATAACTTCAGATGCAAAAAAAATTGCCAAAATTTTTGACAGGCCCATATGATGGCAAGTGTTTCTTATTCAGAAGTGGTGTATTACTTTCAGCTCCTTTTAACATTTTGTTACCAAAATAACTTTATAGTGCTTTCTCTCATTGTTTTCCTGAAATAACATCATACCTAAGCCTTTCATACTGATGTCCATTTGGATATAGAATGGGGATTAAAATTAGGATGATGGAGCATCATGGTTTTAAAAAATTTGGTCTTGATATTTTTGAATTCCTGCTCATGAATAGCATTCCAATCCCACTTTTGACACTGTTGCAATTGATCCACCACATTAAAGGTCTCCTGCACAAATCTAGGATAAAATTTATGATAGAAATTACACAAACCTAAAAATAACCTGATTTGTTTATGGGTAGTAGGATGAAAATGTCTGTATTGCTTTAATTTTGATAGGGTGAGGCCTGATTCTTTGCTCATTGATCAATTGACCTATAAAGAACATTTCTTTAAGACCAAATGAGGTCTCCAAGTTAATGGTTATGTTCTTCTGAGCACACTTCTGGAAAAAGTTTTCCAAATATTTCAGATGTTCAGCAGCATTCTTTGATGTGATGATGATGTCATTGACATAGGATACTAAATGCTTTTGGAGATCTAACAAAATTTTGCTTAGGTACCTCATAAATCCTGCATCACTGTTGATGATGTCAAAGAGTATTCTTTTGAAAACATGAGTTGGCTAATTATGCCAAAATATGGTATATTTGTGGTCCCTTGGGGCCAAAATCATCTTCCAGTAGCTGGCAATAAGATCCAGGGCAGATACAAACACTGACTAACCAGTGTTACAAGTAATTCCTGTAGAGAAGATAGAACATTCATTCCATAATAATGATGCTATTTAGTTTCTAAGCATCTAATCATAGTCAGAGAATACCATTCTTCTCGATGATTACTAATGGATTGTTATATGGTGTTGAACTTCTTTCAATAATATCCCACTCTATCATTCGTGAATTTGCTTGTCTACTTCATTATGATAATGGAAGAGAAATGGGTAGGTTCATGATTGCATACATGATTCTTTTTTGACTCTAATCCTATGGGTATAGCCTTTTATTTCACCCAATGTATTAGAGAATACTTGTCTGCTTTCTTCTATGATACTTTTCAGCTGGTCATGATCTCTTGGTATTGTTAGAGTGGATTTTTGAACATTATCACTAATAAGTGCAGTGTCAATGGGCTGTATTAAACATCCAACTCTTAATGCCAGGGACTCTCTTCCTGTATTGAGCCCTGTGGGTCTTATGTGTACACTGCACATTTTATCTGGGTAATTTATAATACACTTATGCTGAGTTAAGAAATCAGATCCTAAGACCATATCAGTATGAGTCTGGACATTATTAAAAATTGGTATCCTATGGGTACTTGATACAGTATTACTTCTAACCAAACTTGACAATTTTTATTAATTGTTTTCCATTAAACAATATTAAATGTATAGGTCATGTCAGAAGCTTCCTTACATCCTTTACTTGACCACTATAAATTTTAAACCAGGCATTAAAAATCATGGATACCTGACTACTGGAGTCTAACCCTTAAACCGCTAATTTTATCATTGGTTGTATCAGATAAAAATCAAATCTTTTAATTGGCCAACTCACAAACTGAAGACAAAGCCTATTGTTAAAACATATTTGCCTATAATATTAAATTCAACTCAGATACGTTTATAAAAAGTATATAATTAATTTTTAAGGTTGTGAAGACAACGAAAGTTCTTTCAAAAATAAATTGCTATTTATTTATTCTAAGATATTCAATATCGGCAACATAAAAGTTATAATGTAAACAAAAAGATCGACTTTTACGTTATAGAAAAGTAAATATTTCTTTTTATTACAACTTCAATATTTGTACTAAAATCTTCAATATTTTTCGAAAATAATTTTGTTTTTTTATTATTCTCTCTGAAAATTATGTTTAATTTCCATAAATATTATTTAATAATAATTTAAATCGTATTCGAAATGAAAATCTCAGCGTTTTTCTTTATTTTCTTTGATCAGCCAGTTTCTTTGTTCTTTCCAGCCAATCAGAATGTCTTTTTCGGCTGAGAGCATGCTAAGAACCAATCACAAATAATGTTCCTTCTTTGTTTAGGTTTAAATGCGTTTTTTTTCTATTTTTTACTTCTAAAATAAATCAGAAGATGTCACCATCGTACAGAACTTTTAAAAACGAATTCAATACGTATTTAACGAATTTTTTCGTATGAAAACGGGCTGAGTTAGAGTGATTTCAGATGTCGACGAGGAGCCTCGTCGGATGCGGGAAAAGGGTTAATAGTGTGAGTATATTGGTTTTGAACTTTTTTACAAGCTGTTTATTTGGTTCATGGATAAGGGTGGTGACTGGATTTATAGTACAAGTAGATCTGTTTCTTTTTTCATGGATGCATTGTGAAAATAAATTACCTAGCAGGACACTCTGAGGTTTTCCCACATAATTTTTTACTGCAGTCTGGTTCTGGTCAATCTTCTATTCATGATTTCTATTTTTACTGTTTATCCTAAATATCTGGACTCTCAATTTCTCAATTTTTTACTTCTCTGGAGGTTCTCAAGCCAGGTTGCCATAATCAATAGTTGTCAGTAAATGTGACATCATTTCAATATCAGTAATTTGACTTTTCAGCATCTGTTTCTGTACCCCATGTTGGCAGGTATAATCCTAGCATCTTAATATGCGAAAGTTGTTAATAACCTAAATGTAGCTACTTCATGCACAAAGAACTGCATATGGGTCTCCCTATGACTGGGTTTATACTTTTTCATGGATAGAGTATGTAGGATGCCATCCTGTCACTCTTCATTCCAGTAGCTTTGCAGAATAGCTGCTCTATAATCCTTGAAAGTTCTAGGCTTATCTTATAATGAATTCCACCAATCCTTAGCTATTCCCCTCAAGTAATGGCTAGTTATGGCTACTTGTTTTTTATGACCTGCTGGGCTAAAGAAAAAGTTCCTTTAGACTTCCTATGTGTCTTTACAGGCTATCTCTAGGTTTTCCATGGAAACTCTATACTTGGATAAACCATGCCGTATTGGAGTTCACTCCTTGACTGGCTAGGTTACTTGTGCCACATATTATTTCTGCCATAGATGGTTCCTTAGTCATTATCAGGTTTTCATGATCCTTCTCCTGTGAATCTCTATTTTCTTTATAAGATGGTGGACAATGATATTCTGGATCTGTCCACATTATATTAGTTGCTCAATCTGGCTCATTTTGATCAGACTTCTTGGTGCCAACATAATATGTTTCAACTCCTGATAAAGATCTTTAACTCTGTTTTTAAAGTCACTTATAGCTGATTCTTGGTCATGTTTACTTTTCTCCACCATCTCATAAAGGTGATCCTTGATCTCACTTTGAGCTTCTTGGAGGTCTCTTAAATGTTCATGTTCCATGATGTTCCATTTCATTTATTATAATATACATTCAGAGCATTGGACTTGGTTGCAAATTTGTTGACACTCCTCCTTTATGTCTGGGAGAAAATGTGCTGTTTTTATAAATTGTCTCATCCACTCTTTCATCTCCTGGCTTCTCCTCAATTCTCTGAAATATTTCATTAATCTCTCGAGTCTTACTTTGTATTTCTTGGAAATGTATTCAGGATTTTTCAGCTTGTTTCCTGGATTTCTCAGCTTGTTTCCTGCACTCATTGAGATGTTTCAAGATAAATTCTTCAGTCTGTTTTCTAGATTCTTCAGCATGTTTTAATATAAATTATTCATTTTGTTCTTTAGACTGTTCAGCTTGCTTTAATATTAATTTATTTTGTTTCTGAAACAAACTGCACATTAAAATTAACAGACTGTATCAGCCCTCTTCCATTCCTGATTCTAGATTCATAATCTGCTAGACATTCAGGATCCTTAAGTGTAATCTGTGAACTTGAGGTGTCTATTGATTTAATGTCTATTAGAATGTCCTGTTTCAGTCCTATATTATCGCTTTCACTCTCATTTTCCTCTTGGCTGATATTTTCCAAATCACTTTTTCCATTTTCATTATTGTCTATTTCCTGACAATCCATCCTGATAATTGCACTACTATTACATGAAACTTTGTTATTCAACTACAGGTTATTCACTTTCCAATCTTCCCTCAATCATCTCCTATACTAATGCTCCTACCATTTCCCACTTTCCTAATTCTGCCCCATTCTAATTTTATGATGCCAACCTATTCTGCTATCTACACCTGCTCTACTTAATTGCTTACATATTTACATCTACATATAATCTAAGTAATTAATATAAAATAAATATTAATCTATAATTAAAAGAAAATTGCCTCCTTTTTTGCCATATGTTCCATTTGTTCCTTTACACCTGGAATTACTTAGCTATGATAGAATATAAACCAATATAATGACTCCCCATTTTATTGTTTACTCAAGTTCAAATCCTCATATACACAAACTTGTCATTTTACTTAATATTTACAGGTTGGAAGAATTTATAAATTGTATAAAATACAAGGGTACCATGCCAACTTGGTGGAATTAACAACTCATAATGTAACATTTGAGTTGTCCATGCATGTACATACCTAGATTTCTAAATTCTTCCCTTGGTTGCTCACATGATTTATAACCACTTAATTAAATAACATAATTTTAATCCCAACCTTATTCTGAAGGAACAAATAATAATAATAAATCTACCAAGTTAAAATTTTGCAATAATATGTGATGTTTATAATAAATACTGACAAGAAAATGTAAATTATAATTTATAAAAAAAAAATCTAACATAAAATGGTGTTCATGATGATGTGAGTTTATAAAATTGAAGATATATGATGGCACACCAACTTCAGGAAACAAAACCATGTGCCAGTTTGATTTGTATGTACATTTAACAAGAGTTAGAGTATAAGCAAAAGTACCCTAAAACCAATCATGCCTGAGATACACAGGTCAGGAGCAATCATGATTTTTGCCCATTCTCTAAATCTATGACCTTATGGACAACGTGTATGATAACAAAGAAATTTCATTTATTCCAGTCCTGGATACACAGCAGAGAGGTAAGAGATCATCATGAAAAATGTGATATTAATTACTTAAAACTCATCGCATGGGAAGAGAGCTTCACAATTAAACTGATATTTTATTAAGACAAGATTAATAAAATGCAATCAACTAGCATGAGATGGAGTAGAGCATGGATTATAATATAATGCAACCTTTAATGATGTGCATTCATAAAACAACTCTAAGACAAATAATTGCTGAGATAGTAATTGGTTATGAAAGATTAATAATTTATTAAGGTACTAGCACACATAATACACTCTACTGCTAGTTGGCACTGGTTTTCACCCAATGCACATCAATTGCTATTTTAGTGACATAACTTATGGCTAACACTACAACAGTATATGGCCTATAGAACAGTGATGTTCATATTAGCCATTGTGGACCTATATAGTAATGCACCCAAATAATATGGCCCACTGATGTGCTTCATGACACTATGCAAATGTGCTCATTCCACTGATCACTACCATATTAAGTGAGAGTGTATGGAATTCAACTGACCATAACTTTTACACCCTACCTGATGTAATATTATATACTAATAATTGTATGCCTGTTGCTGTGCTTCCTTACACAGCTTGGAATGTGAAATAAATTTCAAAAGTGTGGTAACAAGCACAATTTCACAGAATTCACATGAAAAAGTATGTTTGTGCAAGAACAGCTAAAGGACAAATTAAATGGCTGAGGTTGCATGTTTGTTTCAAAAATCAGAAACTTAGTTTGATCACAGTACTGCATCTTTTGGATGATCCTTTGGATTGTCGAAATAATTGATTCTTGGCCCTGCATTGACATTTATGATGTAATTTTAAAATGTAATTATTCGATTTCAGAAGAAATTTAATTCTTATCAAATAATGTTTGTTTGTAAACTGTTTACAAATATTTTGCAGAATGTCAGCCCATAACGTTTATAATAGTGTCTTTTTTGCAGATAAAGAGCAGCTATGGGAAAATTAAAATTGCATGTAATGTTGGTTTGATCAGAGTAGTGCATGTTCTGGATGATCTGAAGGATCGTCAAATACATCAGTCCCCTGACCCACACATTCTAGTGCTGACATTTATAATGTAATTTTAAACTACAATTATTCCATTATAGAAAATAATGTTGGTTCATAAATTGTTTAAAAGTAATTTGAAAAATGTCAACATGCAATAAAATGTATATATATAAAAAAAAAAATACCATATATAAAAAAAAATTAATGGATATAAATTTTGAAAAATTAAAAAATCTCATATATAAATTTATAAAATTTACCATATTTCCTGTATCATCGGACTGTGAACATGTATATTTATGTGCATTGGGTGAAAACCTGCACCATCAGATGAATTGAATACTTAAGCAATGATAAATATAAATTTAATACATACAAGTAACAATTTATTTACATATGACAACATAAGTTAATAGAATATAGGTTTCACATGATCAGTGGTAATGATTTGCATAGTCTATAGGTTACATAAGGTTACTATGCATTATAAAATATAATTTACAATGATTGAAGAATACACAAATAAAAACAAACATATATAACAGTATACTACATAACATATACATAAGAAAATGTGGGTTAATATGCTAATTAAAACATATCAATTTAAATCAGATTTATAATATTAGCACTATGATACACAAATTGGGAGTTAATGACCCTAAGGAGAGTATTTATGAATTAGGACCATGCTTATATGAAACCATATTTGAATTATGGTTTACCAGAATAATAAAGTGAACATGCATTTTAAAAGATATAACAAGTTTATTTAGTTAATCATTTTATGTTACATCAATCCCTTGAAACAAATATTCTGTTTGCACATTTATTTGAACAATTCTGATTTGACAGAATTTCTAAATGCTGTAATAAATAATTTGTGTACATCATGAATGAAATATGTAATCTTAAGGGCATGATAAAAAAATTGTGTACCTAAATATACCAGACTCATCTTCTGCAATAACCATGTAACTGTGTTGTTTCTATTGTCATCTGTCTGCTGCTGCAATCATCTTTTGCCAAACTGAGTTACCCGTAAAGGAAGTGAATTGTCTCTTTCTGAAAGTTTGTGGAGAATATAACAGAGACAAGATAGACTTTAAATTACACATAGTAGTAAGCTTACTGATTTTATTGTTGTATTCCTGGGAATCAAGGTAAACAATTTGTTTATTTTTTATTTTAATTTAATTGTAATTTTTTAATGTGTTTGTACTATTACTTTTATGACTAATTATGAAGTTTTAACAGTACTTACATATCAGACCTGCATTGTGTTAGACCTGCTACAACTTTGCACATTCATATCAATCCACTGATAACTTGCTAATCTTGTGATCTGACCAAATAACATGTATACTTGAATTTTGAACAATCTTAAAATGATAAACTTGTCCAATGTGTATATGGTATTTTCACAAGATATACAAAGTTATTAGCAGACTGAATATGTATGTAAAAAGGTGTAGCAATTCTAATACAGAACAGCAATTGTATCAGTCTAAGTCTAACAATACTACAAATATGAATTTCACACAAAAATAAACCTGAATAAATTTTATGCAATTTGCAAACATTAATTTAAATATGGATAAAACAATCACTAAATTACAAAACACTTAAAGTATTCACATTCAGTATTTGTTGTGTAACATATAACAGGAATTATTACAATAAAACAATCAATTCATGGATAAAATTTTGTTTCAAAATGAAGACTAATTTTTTTTCCTAAAATAGAGACTTACTTAACACATGATTGTACTATATAACACTTGTATGGGATCTTCATCAGAAATGTCAATAAGTAATAAATGTATTTTTTTCAAAACCAAAAAACATAAACAAAAAAAAATGACTACATTTGTATTATTTCTCTAATCTGGTGGACAAATTTTTTGATGCTATTTAGTATGATTCACATGAAAATGGTTGGTAATCAGCAGCTTATAATTCAGCAGTTCTATAGGTTTTTCAACAGTCTGAATAAATTGTCAATTCCTCTTCCATATTTTGTTTGTTGACTTCCATCAGAGTTTTCACTCTGCTAACATGAATTCTCATGATTAAATAATTACCGGTCTCCTGTTTTAGAAGAATTCATTCAGTTTGTTTGTTTTTTGTGCAAAGGGTTCTTATCAATTTCAACAATTTTTTTAGGGTCTCCAATTTTAAGTTTTTCTCTACTAACCCAAGCACTGTTGTCCCCATTTTATGGGTGTTAATTTGCCAGTCCAGCTGTGAGTAAATCAGATTACCATTAAAAATTGATTTATGTAACCCTCCAACCACATTCCCTAACAAAGGTTTATTTTACGATTATATTCTCAAACATTATAACACCACTGCCTGTCTGAAGAGAGGATGTATTCAATGACATTGTTCTCAGTAGTGGATAAAGTGTTCAACATTTTGTAATGTTTTTAAAAAAAGGGAAAAAATTGTAATGTTAATCAGAAATTTGGAAAAAAATAAATTAGCACTAAAGTAAAAAGTACTTTGAGAAAAATTTGTCCAAATGAAATCTAAACAATAAAAAAAAGTGTAAATTTATCACATTATTGGACAAAGATCTGATGAGATCACAGGGTTTATATGATAGGATCACAAAGTTAGACATTTATCATGAATGTGAAAGGGTGCACCATCTGTTCTATGTTGCTTAACTAATTTACAGGTACCTATTTGATTATTTTGTTCTTATTAAATGTATATGCATATGTGTAATGATTCACAGCCACAGATGTGTAAATGCAATAGCCAAATGAATAAAAGGAAAGGGCATATATTTAATCGAATGTATAAAGTTTAAATTTAATCTTTAGCCAAGTAATGGCAAAATTGAACCTTATGGGATAGCTTTTTTTGTTTTTGTAATATTGCATTATTAGAATACTGTATTTTGTATTATTATTCATATTTAGTGAAAAATTTTTTATATCTAACACGGGAAATCATCAATTTTATGATTATTGCTTGTCCACAATAAATTGATTTGTTTTTAATATCACATAATTGAAGATCAATTTTATTAAATTCTTCATTTACAAAATGAATTTTAATAAAAATTAATAGCATTCTGTGTCTATCTTTAACAAAGTATCACTCACTCTGAGAATTATTATTTTGCATCTATAATGCTGAGGTAGTATAGAAAATTGCTATACTGATAGTCTATTCATACTTTCTTTATCTCTTTGCATAATTCTTCACTCAAATATGCTTTAGAGAGTCAAAACACACACTTAGATTTAATATAATATTACATACATGTGAATTGGCTGCGAAATATAAGTAAATAACATTAAGTCAGCCACCTTCATTAAATAAAAATTTAAAAATAATGGGGTTATATTATTTTAATATCGAATTATGAAATAATCCATATGTTTATATAGATAGACAATTATTGCTATTTAGCATATAAAGTTAGAGTAAATTTCCTGACTCTGATATTAAAAAATATATGAGAAAAGTGGTGACTTATACAGAGGCATAAATGTAAATTTTAGTACACAATACATTGCTTAAGAACTTAGGTATTATAGTCATAATTTTGTGTCATATTTTGTATGCAATTTCACTGCAATAATCAGGTATCTTCCCTGTTATGCATATAAAATAAAATATAAAATATCTAACAGGATATACATGTATAAAAATATTTATAATACAATCTATTCTAGATAAGACTAATAAATAATAATAGTGATGGTAATGATGATGGTAATGATAATAATAATAATAATAATAATAATAATAATAATAATAATAATAATAATAATAATAATAATAATAATAATAATAATAATAATAATAATAATAATAATAATAATAATAATAATAATAATAATAATAATAATAAATTAGCATCAAAATAATAGAATCATTAATTAAAAACAAAATAGAACCATATATTATAGAAAAACGATCGAAAGTGCAATTTGTAAAAAAAAGTCATCAACTGAGTAGACAGCATTTCTATTCAAAACAAATATAATAACAGTAAATAACAACAAAAATACAGTCCAAATATTATTCAGCTGAACATAGAGGCAGCCATTTACATCATACAAAAAAACTCTTTTTAAAATTAACAAAATACAGTACCAAAAACCTACTTACATATTCTTGCAAAGCTATTGTTAAATGATATAAGGTTACAATATATATATATATATATATATATATATATATATATATATATATATATATATATATAAACCATGCACATAGCAGCAAACTGGTGCTACAAATAGGCAAAAATTAAAAGAAAATATTAGTTTTAGAGTAATCCATTAAATAAATAATCAACAATTACATAGCAGCGAAAACGAAGAGTAGTGTTTGGAGTTTAATATATGTAAATTACCACAAAACTGGTATTTCCAACCATTTGCTTCTACAATCTCTCATTGCAAACTTTATACATTGGGGAGCATGTTCCCAGAGCTACAAGGGATTTTCTCTTTGTGAGTCATATGTGTGGCACTAATGCTATATAATTATTAACAGTGTTATATAAAACAAAAGATATTATGATATTGCACAAATTAAATATAATTCACTTGTACTTTAAAACAATAGAAAAGAATTACAAATTTTAGTTGCTTTAATATGTGCATATAAATAATATTAAAATATAAATCAATAAAGTATTATTTATAACTACCCTGTTGAATACTTCTTCAGTTGGATATCAATCTTTTATCTCTTTAACTATTCATTATAACTTTTCACATATGCGTAAGAAAAAGAAATTATATATTTTAGGAAAATAGTTAAATTATTAAACAAAATGTAGTCCTATTTGATAATCTCAAATTTCAGTTTTCATTTTATATTCTTTTATAATTCATTATATCCTTTATTTATTTGTTTGAATATTCAAAGGCAATATAAAGCATTAAATGTTTTTGCTTTAGGCTATCTTACAATTGTATCTTGAAGGTCTTTCACTTTCTATGAATATCTTTTCTCTTTTAATTATTATTACTCCAACATTAAATAGAGTTACATGTAGAGTTAGTATCTTATTTTGCTTGAAAAAAAAATTCTTAATTTATCTGTGAAATTCATTTTTCTTTCTTCCTATAACCTTCTAATAGTTGATTCGAGAAAACATTGAACAATGAACTGAGGGCAAGAGTAGCTGTACTACTTTTTTTGGTCGACGACTTCAGATTAGAAGAATATCTTAATATAATGAGTATTTTCATATTTTTAATAAATGAAAGTAATTAAAATAAAAATTGCTACTGTGTAATTTTATTCGTGGTAGTTAATTCTTTTCCTCTTCTACTTCTTTAAACAAGAGCAAGAGAGGCTTGTTTTTTTTGCGTATTATTAACTTCATTTACATACAAAAATTGTTTTATTTATAAATTTTTGGGATTGTCTTTTTAATAAATTTAAAAGTAATCTGTTTTTTAACCAAGGGAAAATTAATTAAATTATATCTGCACATATTTATTAAATGTATATATTTTATTGTATATATAAATATAATGTATTAATTATATGATTATATATTTGGATATTGTAGCTCTGATTGATGTCTGCAGGACAGTCAAAATTGTAGGAGTAATATTTTGGTATAAAAAATTAGTATTGTTAAGTGTATAAGAAGTTTGGAAATGGTATGATATGTAATTATTTTCTACATGTGGATAATTCATTCCTCATTTATTTATTTTTCTTGTATGTATATGCATACATAAGTAAGCACACAATGTATCTTTGGCACCACTATGACAGTAGTTAGATATCCCCTCTCTCAAAAGGAGACAATGGGACTGCGAAACATTCCATTCTCTTCTTAATAATACTATTCAATTAATTTAAGTGCAATTATTTTAACATTTGTCAAATAAAATTTTAAAATAGACATTGTTTTTTTTTTCACAAGATGGTTACTTTATACTCTTAATGACTCAATAATTTGTCATCTTATCTTTTCTGCAATCTGGTAAATTTACAGATATTACTTATATAATATTTTCAAGTAACACTTTCTGCTTTCAAATCATTTGAGGATGTCATTTTTAGGTTTGACATCTCTACTTTTTATTCATTTTAAAAAAACCCATTGCATTTTTTTTCATTGTTCACAATCATTGATCCATTCAGCAGGTTCTAGGGTTAATATGGAGCAAGCCATTCTTTCATATTATTTACTATCAGCTCTTGTATCTCCTAAAGTATTTCTAAAATGACCATGGAGTTGGAAATCTCTTATATATCACCTCTGCTTTTTTATCTTCTGGATCATTATGAACTGACTTCTGCTGGTGTGGATTTCATTGTGTTTTCTGTCTGGGTGGATCTTTTTCTGTTTACCATTATGTTTCATATTTGTTAAGTATATCTCTGGCATGTGCAACTAGTCATGAAGATAATACTTGTTTAATAGAAGTCTCTTTTTGTATAATAAATTGTATATTAGAGTGGTGTATCACTCTACTTCTATTATCATTAGATTATTACCTTCTTTTTCTTTACCTCCATCTATAGGGCCAGTATCTTTGATTATGATCAATATTTCACCCTATCTATTTCTACATCTTCTTTTCTAATTGATGTTTGGCTTACTGACTATATTTCATATCTAAGGCATTCAGGAACTCCATTACATCTTAAATGGTCTTTCTATCTATATTGATGACCATCTGCTCAATTTAGAATGATATAGTCATATTATCTTAATTATCTGGCTTTTAGCTATTCCACATGCAGATTAACATTTGTAATTTTGGTGACTTGTCTGAAAACTGAGTAGAGGTTTTATGCCCTTTTATACAAAATTTCTCTTGCATAATCTGATATTTTATAGACTTTTGTTTTTCTTCTGACCAAAAATTGCTTAAGATTTGTTTCTTATATTCCAGATAAGTAATTAGTTTGATAATAGGAAATTTCACCATTCCTTAGCTGGTCAATTTAATGACCACCGGTTTTTTTTTGCAATCAATGAATTCAGCTCAAAAAGGCTCTCTGGACTATCTACATGCACTATTGACATATCACCTGTGTCACTTCTAAATGTTTTGATTCTGCAAGGTTCTTCTGGGCCTTCTACCTCCTTTTCATTAACTATTATATTCATATTATTACTTCTATACTTTTCTTTGTATTTTTTATAGTCTCCTCAATCCAATTTCTGGTACCCTCTCTTAATTCACAATAATCTGCTTTGGAATCATTCACAATGACCACCAATTCTTTTAACATAGAATTTTTTATTAAAAGACTGTCTTCATCCATTGCAATCTTTCACCAATACTTAAAACTGTTTTTTGAACTTGTCATTGATAGGACTTAATGACTTCCTGTACCAAGTATTGAACCTCTATGTACATTTTCTCTACAGACCATTTTTTCCTGAACTTGTTCATTTATTTGCATTGTCCTCTCTTTCTTCAGAGTAATTATCTGATCTTCTACACCCTGAAATTTTCCTTCATTTCTTATTTGATTTGAACATATGCTTTTTTCATTTCATTACACATTTCTTTGATTTCTATCTGCATTTCCTCTTTGTTTTGATTTATGTTTTTTTTTATTTTGGCTTATTGTAATTAGATTTTGTGTTCCAATTTTCTTATGATTTTTCATTTCTTCTTGGTTTTTATTTATGACTGCTAGCAACATTTCCTGTGTGAATGTGGCTGCTACTGGCTTTGTTCTACTGTCATTGGCACAATCAACTTTTCTTTTTCAATTACTAACTCAGTTGGAGAGCAAGTGTGAATACATTTGATATTGTGTCTGATATTGTCAAGGTCTCTAATGAATAAGTCAATGTTTTGTTTCCAGTCAGCCTCGAATTTGCAGAGTTTAAGGTTTATATGAAAGAAGTTTTTTAACTCTGAAAATTTATGAGTATGTGAAGAGTTAGAGTTTTGGTGAATAGTGCCTATGATTCTGAAAGTAAAACCATTCAGTGGTTCAGAACATTTATCTGTCTTGTATCCAAGTCAAGAATCTTTAAATTGTGATTATGGTGATCTTTATACTTGATAGTCCACATAAAAAAGTGGAGGATATTAATTTAAAGTTTATTTAGTGAATTGTATCTTCACAGGCATATATGAAACTGTTGTTGACATATCCAAAATATAAGCATATGTTAGAATGATGTAACTCTAAGGATTATGAAGCATTCAAACTTGAAAAGATTGAAGCTATGCACTATTCCATTAAAACAAAGATCACTAAGTCAGCTGTAATTCATTTTATAGGTTTTCTGATTGATAAAAATGATGATTTCATCACTGAACCACTTCAAGGGTTTCAATAATAAAGTTAGTTTTGTAGACATTAAAATTTCCATGTTGTAATAATATTTTAATTATGTTATTAGCTTAAGTGTTATAAAAGACAAAGCCATATAGATTTTTAACATTGAGAGATGTGATTTTGTAATTATGGTCAATTGATACATTATGGATTTTTTTCAATAATTGTCATATGAAGATTTTTAATTGTATATACCAAACCTGAAATCATCAAATAGCCATGAAGAAATGAGTTTAGTGGCATGGCAATAGGATTCATTGAAACTGATAAAAAGATGAAATGGGAAATTATACTTATGTGGTTTGATGTATGAAAAAATTTAAAGGATAATAGTAGCTGAAGAATATATTCTAAAGTAGTCATGGCCAAAAAATTATTTGCCACAAAGATACAAATTTATCCTTTCTTGCCTTCAGATTATGATTATGAATCTCCAAGAAACAAAGTGTGGTTAGTTGGTGATTAATTTTGAAAACTCTTTACAGTTTAATATAACCATTCTGTGGCAGTTGTCTTTCTTGAGACAGAACAGATTTTTCTGGGTAATAAACTGTTTAGTGCAATGGATGTTGCAATGCTAATAGTTATTATATGTGGATAAAAGTGCTTTAGAATGTTCAATGCCTTCTCAATAAACATATCATTTTCAGGATTGTTTTGAAATTTGGACTCAAAATCATAAATAATTTATATTTGGGGATGAGTATTAGTCACCTCAAATGAATTTAGGATCACAGATAAAAATTTTGACAGCATTTCTAGGGAATTCAATGTTTGAAATTAAAATCAATGCAGGCACACTTTTGTTTGCTGGGCAAAATATTAAATTTCATAGAAAATATCTTCTTCAAGCCAAATGTTATTTTACTGCACTTTGAGATGATAGAGGTGGGGTGACAAGTAAGGAGCTATATGGCCTTTTCTTTTTATCAGCTTTGTTCACATTAAAAAGATCTTTTCAATCAATTTTAAGTGGATAACATCGAGTGTAACAATAATCTTATTATGTTAAAAAATAGACCGCAAATTTTAATATTACAGCAATAGGATAGACATCAAACTGGAGACAATTTTAAGGCAAGCAAGACATTCTTGTTTTTTTATAAGAATGATACAGATGTTGAGCATATTGCAGTATCCTTTTTTTGTTTTATTACTGATTTGAAAAAATAAAAAATATATAATTCTAATTATTAACACTTATAGAGTTTTGTTAATGTAATGAATGCTAAATGTTACATTCAACAACTAAACTGGTTATGATTATAAAAAAAAGATTTCTGACACTAAGTACTTTCAATACAACCATATATCATAATCATATCAGAATAAAGAAAGTTAGGGATAGTGATCCATAAGTAATGTCATATTTGAATGTAATCAAAATGAATGCTGACAGAGAAAATGTGCATGTTAATGGGAAGAGAGCACCATAGATGTTGTTTCATTGAGAACAATGTGATGAATTCCCTTTTTATTGATGGCATGGGTATCACTGGTGATTGATCAAGCCTGCTTACTCTTTCTATCATCACATATTAAAAGGATAACGTTCACTGAAGAAAGATCAAAGCAATGACCAGAGAGAAGTTTGTGTTTTCTAGGAAGACAGAAGAGTAGCATCTTTTATAGCATGTTTGTACATAGAATGATGTTGAGTGAGTCTCATAGCCATGTTGTCATGGGTTTTCCTGGAATATGCCTTCATGCAGGTTTAGAGCAGCTCATTTTATAAATAATTAGATGAGAGGCTGCTTTGAAGATTTTGTTCTTAGCATTGTTTAACCATTTGTTAAGGGAAGGAGATGATTGGAATGAAATATTGTATTTATCAATGCATATGTTTTTAACTTATTTATGACCTTTGAAATTTATGGAAAACTGGAGCATTTTTGTCATAGAAGAGAGCAGTGTGTGATTAGAGAGTTATGGTTAATGTGCTTGAGATTGTATCTCATATTGACAAGGTCACTAATGAATAATTTGATCTTTTGTTTCCAACCAGTCTCAAATTTGCAGAGTTTAAGGTTTTTATGAAGGAAATTTTTGGGCCTAAAAATTTATGAGTATGTGGAGTGTTGGAGTTTGTATGAGTATTTCCTCTGATGCTGAATAATTCTGAACACCATTCTGCAATCCAGAATGTTGATTAGTTTTGTAATATCAAAATCACAAAACTTTAAATTGCGATGATAGTCATCTTCATGTTTGATAATCCATGTAAGAGAGCTTGAAATTATTAAATTTGAAAGTATATTTCGTGAATCATATCTTCACTAACACATATAAAGGTGTCATCAACATATCTAAAATATAAGCATGTGTTAAGATTCTGTGCAACTCTAGGGATGACCAAGTGTGCAAACATGGAAAGGTGAGACTACAGCTACTTCATGAAATTTTTTGGCCAACCATGGTTCATTTTAAATGTTTTGTGATTGATAGATATAATTATTTCATCACTAATGTATTTCAAGATTTCAATAATTAAGTTTTGTGGATATTAAAATTTACTTGCTATAATAATATTTCAAGAATTTTAGTACATTGACTATGAAAGACAGAGCCATACACCTCAATAATGTCATATGTGAATTTCAAGCTATATACACTGCACCTGGGGTAATTAATTAGCCACAAAGCAATGAGTTTAGCAGCATGGTAATATTAGGTTCCTCCAAAGTTGATGTCAAGACAAAGTAGATAATTATTTTTATGTAGTTTGATGTATGATAAAAATTGAGAGATGACAGTGGTTGAATAGCATGTAATAATTTAAATACAGTGAAGTAGTGGATTGTTTATTTACAACTTAGAATTATTGATATTAAATACGAATTTTTTATTATTTTTTTTTACATATATCAGCACAACATATGTAAATAAAATTTTCTTCCTTTAATTTTAAGTGAAAGATTTAATTACATGCAAATATTGAATATAGTTTTAATATCTATATATAAAGTTGTCATGGACAAATAATGTAGCAAAATCCATTTTTATTGTCAGAATTATCCACGTGCTATTAAATGTCTAAAAAAAACCTAATATTTCTGAAAAGCAATTTTTCCTGAAACATGGATAATGTTTATGCATTTAAATTCACATGGATAATCACAAGAATTAAAATGGATGTATATAATATGTAAATATATAAATCATGGTAATTTTAATTTAAAACGTTAAATAATAAATATTATTATCACATATTTTTTTCTCAACTGCTTTCAATTATAAAATTAATACCAATAATATACATCCCCTAAACTTTACAAATTTTTATATTTACTACATATCTGTTAAGTAAATTACTTTATTTAATTTCGTTTATCTTTTTTATTACATTTTCTTTATATAAATCAAATACAAACTGTACACTACATTTTAGTTTATTATGATTAAATATAGAAGATAACTGGACATTATTTTTTTTTGGATTTTACTTCCTCATATAATAAATAATTAATCTTTTTTAAAATCTAATTTTTAATAAACAACAAGTCTCACCAATATATGAAGTCTCACAACCAAAAATAAATTTTAAATATTATATTAATTTTATACTTTTTATCTATACTTGTTAATGTAAAAATTCACAAAGTTTGGGTTAAAACATGGAAAAGTGCACCATGGAACTTAATTTTGCAAGTAAAATCATTTGAAAAAGATTGTGACATTATAGTTAGTTATTTTATGTATTATTTATGGTTTATATTTATTATATATATAAATTCCAAATGATGCAATGGTAAAAATAATAAAATATAAATCTTAATTAATCAATAATGCTTTCGATTACATAGTAATCCTTACCAATTGTAAAGCAATCTACATCTATATGCCCAAGAATATTTTCTAATCCTAAGCTCCACAAAGAGGTGAAACCTCTTAGATTAATGATAGATTTTGGAAGATCATTTATATATAAAACAGCTCGGTAAAATGCTGCAAGATAGGTTTTAGAATATATACAATTCAACCATCTTTTGAGCTTATTGATACAATTAAAATATAAAATTAAATAATAATGATTTGATGGCTTCATTAGATATAATGGAATTCTATGGATGAATTGATTATTAGGAATCTGTATATATAATAGAAAATGCATTACATAAACTTTCAATAAATCAACATATAATAAAATTTATTGAAGGATCACTAAAATTTATAATGATAATATTATTGCATCATATAATGATAGATTTTATTAAATGGGTAAACAATGGCTTATGGGACTATGTATGGTTGCACAAGTTTATAATTTTACATTGTCAAAATATAAAGAAAATACAATAAATTCTTATGATTTTGATTGTGATAAAATTTATGCTAGATATATTGATGATGTGTTTTTTGTGGTCCTGATGATGTTATTGAAGCACTTTTTTATAAAATGAATAATTTAAATAATTTAAAATAGACTAATGAAGAAGAATAAAATAGAAAAAGAAATTTTTTGAACTTACAATTATATAGAGACAGAGTTTGTTTAAATTACAAATTGATTATTAAACCTATTCATGAAAGAGGACATATTCATTTTAAATCACATGTACCAATGATGCATAAAACAACACGTTTGAAATCTTTTTTACATCATAATGTTAATACTCATGAACTTATGAAAGTAGGATATGACAGAAAACAAAATATGTACATTAAATTGGTTTAATAATAAGAAAAATAATCATAATACAAAATTAGATAATAAAAAAATGGATATCTATGCTATTTGGAAATAATGTTCAGTCTAAACTGATTAAAAATATATTTAATGATAAATACAATATTTTATTTTATGTTCCTCGAAATGTAAATAGATTAAATAATTCTAAGAGTGTTATACTTAAAATGCAAAGAAGTAATATAATTTATCAGATTATGTGTGGTTGTAAAAAATCATATTTCAGGGAATCAAGATGTGCTCTGAAAAAAAGATTAAAAGAACATTAATTATTATATAATCAGGTAAAAAAAACTATAAATAATCAATTAAATATTGCCTGGACAACCATAAAAATATTGTAATTTTAAATTTACTTTTGATGTAAATGATACAAAAATATTAATGGAAGAAAGAAATCATAAAAAGAGAAAAATTAAGGAAGCAATATTAATAAATAAATTCAAAGATAATATAATACATAGACAAAGCAGCAATACAGACATACATATATCATGGAAAATCCTGTGATATTAAACTTCCGTATTACTTTTTAGTTGATAAGTATTATTACATAATTAAAACACTACTGATTAATTAAGATATTTTATTATTTTTACTGTTAAATTATTTGGAACTTACATATTGTATACTTACATATTGTATAACCAGTATTTATAGTTTTTACATATATAAATATAATATTTTAAGAAGAAATTTCTAAAAGAGAAATGTTTTTTTAATTGTATATAGATTATAAGTTGTTGTGCTTTTTTTATTAAAAATGATGTAAATGCAGATAATGAAGCATTTAAAATTCTATGCAAATAAATTGATCTAGGATTAGTAAAAACATTCAATTGTGGATTAGCATTTCAAAAAAAGAAATACATTTGAAAAAATAAGAATGCAAAATTATTTTTTCTCTAAAGTCTTAACTTTCACAAAATAAAAAAAAAAGTGTTTATTTAACCTACATAACTTTTTCAACCATCCACTCTATCCTATACAACTGATACACATGACCACCCACGTGAAAAAAATAAATAATCTCCAATATACATATTTTATGCTGAACCTCACTCATCAGTTAGTCCAAATCATCATCATATATATATAATCAATGCTCAGTCTATATTAAGATAGCAAATCTTCAAACTTTACTGGACAGGCTTCAATCTACTCCATCTTCCAACTCTTCAGCCATTCATATCATTGAAAATCTGATGATGATGATAGCTAAATATGCTTGAGAGTCTGTGTTCAAATTCTCTATATTAAATCTAAACTCCAAGTATATTGACTACACTTATATTTAAATATATATTTTTATAAATGCTCTTCAATTATGATAAATAATAAAGATATAGCTTTATTCACTGTGATTCTAAATTTAAACTGTAGTATATTTTAAAAGATACGAATTACAATTGTAACATAAAATATGGATACCAAATAGACATATAACAGAAGTCTGAAATCTGGGATAATATAAGAACAAAAAAGAATAAAGAGAAATAAATTTTATCTGATAATACTGAGCATTATAACTCACATTTAGCAGAGAAGTGTAACAAAATGCTAAGTATAACTTATGGTAGCTTGCTGATAAATGTAATGTTACTATAACTAACATTAAATCTATTAATGATAATCCAACCAAAGAACCTTTACTATTTAGATTTTTTTTTTTAAACTATTGTTTATATTTTCAGGTGCATAAGCTAAATCTAAATGATGGTAAATAATGTAGTTTTCTAGAATTAGCTTTTTATTTATAGTAATGTTGATAAGGATCTTGCTATGATGGACAACCTTTAGAAAGAATTACTTGAAGACTTGATCCTAACCTTTTTTGCATTTATATTATCATTTTCCTGCTATAGCTTTTGAGTTTTATTTAATGCAACGCATAGACTTTGAAAATGTTGATTGCACATAGTAATGATTCTTTGCGAATTAATGATGAAGGAAGCATACAATAACAGTTAACAATATTTTTTCCGCAATTTCAAAATACAAAATTAATACAAAATTAAAACAATTGTATTGTGTCTATAAAAGATACAACGTTTCTTATAAATGTATATATTGTATGTATTTTAAATCTAAGCTTTTTTTAAGTTGCAATAATTAATCTTTTTACTGGTGTAATTTATTGAAAAAGATCTATGCATATGTGCGTTATATTAGGTACATTATATATATATATTAAATCGCCTCACATGGTTATGAAATTCAAAACCGCCCTCTTTAATAAATATATTAAAATCTCTATTTCAAAATAGCAAGCCTCAAAATGATATATATATATATATAATATTTGAAATGCACCATAGCTATATTATTACAGTCACATTCTCTATTATATAACAAAACTCAAACTTTAGCATTATTCTGAAAAGATATGTTGAATATTTAATGAGAAAGTTCATTATTTTTTTTATAATATGATTCTCTATTCAATCATAGATCTCTCTGAATCCATGTCTGAATTCTTCGTTTGTGTCATTGCAGATCACTTGACTAACTTGGTGTTGTTGTTTGGTCTTGATTAGTAGATCTACACCAAAAGCATCAACAACTTGATTCTGGGTATCTTTAACACACTGCATGATGCATCTGGAAACACATCTATAGTTTAAAAGAGTGCATTATGTCTTGGCAAGTTATCCATTTCTTTTACTTACTATATCCCTATCTTGAGGAATATTAAATCAGAAACATAGCTTATCATTGTTAAAATAAGCATTATATTAAAAATGACTCTTTTATACTAGTATACTACATCTTTAATTCTAAAGAAATAAGGGAACTTTTTTTCTATTGGTACAAGTCAACCAATAAATAATTCTGATGACGTTTTATTTAGTTATTTCATTATTTGCTGTTAATACTGACAGTTTGAAGCATAATATCTAAAATCTGTTCTCTAATATTTAAAATTTTTAATCTGTTAAAACATATTTTTTTAACATACCTTTTCTGATTTTTCTATGCCACTATTCACCTGTTGAATAAAAATATGTTTTTCATAACTCAGAATCTAATCATCTGTGCAAAATGACTTTCAAAAGTATCTATGTAACTTTCTTCATTTTCTAAATCCATAATTACAAATTGTAGCTCTCAATATTTTTCTTTTTACACGAATTAAAGAATTTATAAATTAAAAGTGTGTTTTCTATTATAGCTTTCATAAAAACTAAAATTTATAAATTAATTCAGACTGTAATTTATTACATTTACTATCAGATAAATCTTTTTTTAAATTATGTTTTTGGAAATTATATTTTTTATTTAACAAAACTTACCATTACAGATAAGGTTCCATGTATTTATATTTCGCAAGGCTTATACAAATATTAAATATGATATTTTTAGTTTTAGGCTTGAATGTTTCCAAAAAATGCTTGCACCATCTTCTTTTAAACTTTTCATATAGAGTCAAAATGTTTTAAATAAATAAACAAACAAAAATTATTTAACTCTGTATAATTATCCTTAGCAACTTATGTTTTGAAGCACAAACCTTTATATGACTTACATTTTGTTTACCCTTTGGTAACTGTAACATTAAAACTTTTGTTTTTAAGTTAAATTCTTAGCATAAATCATGTCTCCTTGGTACAATTTTGTGATCCTGGTATATATGTATAAATTTAAATTGAAACAGTTGTAATCACTTTCTGTGACAATTAACCAATAATACATGAACATCAATAAATATTGATAAGGAATAGAATGGCAACTGATTCTTTAAGTTTTTGATATATTTAAGTGGACATTTATTGATATTGTTGAGAATTAAGTGTGAGATTTATATATTAGTCTTAATTTTGAAAAAAATATTTATATGTCTTAGAACAAAGAATTTTTATTTTTAATGACATTAACTTAATTTTATAAATGTAAATAATATGTATAACCCAATATATATATATATATATATATGAAAATAATCACTTTTCATGATTCACTAATAATACAAGACGGTACTTGAGTCATTAATCATGCAATACGCTATTAGACCAGCTGGCCTGTTAACATTTATATCAATCTACTGATAACATTGTATCTTGTGATCTGACCAAAATAATATGCACACAGATCTTGGACATTATATTTTTGGCCAGATTTTTTTGTGGAAAAATAACTTATACATGGATGATCTTGTACATGATATTTTCACAAAAATTTACAAAGTTATCGGCAGGTTGACATGAATATGAAAAGTTACAGCAAGTCTAATAGCGTCTTGCAGGACTAAAATTAACACACACTAAAAATTGTAATCATATGTATGATTAGCAGCAGTAATGCTCAAACATTTTAAATCATAAATTTTAAGTCTTAAAGACTACACCTGGTGAAAATAGATTGTATCAACTCCCCAATGTTACTTTCCATACAATCACTAAATTATAATTGTGTTTAAATAATATTGACTTACAAAAGCAGATAAAATATGCATGTATGCTACCTGCCACTGTAATAAATAAGAGGAATTGATTGCATCCAAACAACCAAATTGAAGAAAATACAGGTGTAATTAAAAACAACATTGCAAACCATAAATTTTAGATAGGAAAAACTATTTTCTCGGCCCCTGGTGAAAATAGATTAAATCAACTTCCCAATGTTACTTTACAATAAAACAATCACTAAATTGTAATTTTGATTAAATAATATTTACTTACTAAAGTAGATAAAATATACATGTATGATACTTAAACTGTAATAAATAACATGAATTAATTGCATTTAAAAAAAACTCAATTCAAATTTCACCTTACCACAGAAAATGGACACCCAAAATGGAAATTTTCCCACCAAAATGAAGATGTGATTGCAAAATGTGTCGATATCTTTTTCAGAAAAATATTAAGAAATGGAATTTTTTTGTACCAAATTTTGAATAATGTAAATAGTCAAGCATTGGTGGTCAAAAGGTCAGTGGTGGCTGCTTTACTAAGCAGTTGTCCCGGGTTAGCGGGTTCACTACCTGGCTGATGCTATGACACATGAGAGAGAAAAAAATTTGAATAATGTAAATATTATGTTAAAACAATTTACATCGTATTTAAAATTTCACTGATATATAAATATTACATTTATTATCCAGCAACATCAATAAATATTCATTTAATTATATCAAGAAGTTTAAAAGTAAGTGGCCATTGTATTTTTTATTAATATTTATTGACATATGTGTATTATTTATTAATGGCTCATAAAAAATAGTTAATTTTATTTAAATTATTATATTGGGCTATACATATTACTTACATTTATAAAATTGACTTACTGTAATATTAATAACAAAGCTTCTTTGTCCTATGATATTTAAATATTATTTCAAAACAATTTTAACCATATTTATAATCTGCCTGATATATAAATCATCATATTTTACCATTATCAATCCATTACAGGGCAGTCTCTTCATGTTCAATCTATCTCCAATCTCTAGCTTTTCTTTTCCACGTCACCTGCACATACTTTCTTATTTTATCCATTCATAACAAGTGGTATATATTTAGGTCTTTTACAATCTGTTGGAATATAGTTTAATATTTCAACTTCCCATCTACTGTTATCTTTTTAGCAATATGCCCATCCCAACTCCATTTCAGTTTCTTGATTCTTTCAATGATGTCTGTAATACCTGTTTGTTCTCTCACTCATGTATTTCATTTTTGATCTTTTTTGTTACTTTTAACATGCATTTCTCCATATTTTGTTGACTTGTCTGAATATAAAGTATATTAATTAAAAATCTTTATTTTTAAACACAAAGACATATTTTTTTATTATTAAGTTATTTCTGTCAAAGCACTCCAGTCAATTTTAATTGTATTATCAATTTTATCCATTATGTTTCCATCTACAGTAATAATCTGATCTAGGTATTTGTGGTAGTTAATTCCATCTAATTAACCATTATCAATATTTATTTTTTTCTTCTGATAAAATCCATTGAACATTACTTTAGTCCTTTTAACATTTACCTTTAATCCTTCTTTCTTACATTTATCTGATAACTCTTGCAACATTTCAAGAAGCTCTAAAGCATTATTTGCAAAACAACAACATCATTTGCAATATCTAGATGACTTAAATAATTTATATTTACTTTTAATCCCTTAAACTTCCATTTTAATTCACAAAATACATATTGCAAAACAGCTGATACAAAGTCATCCTATTGTCACCCTTCTCAATGTGAATTTTTTAAATATCATTACAGACATTAACTGTTACTTATCCTGGATCTACATCTTGATAATCCAATGTTTTAATCACTAAAGAAATTCTTAAAGAATCAATTGTCATTTCATAATCTACAAATCCAAACCACAATAGGAATTCATTCATTGGTCCTTTCTATAACTTCTCTCAATACAGAAATAAAACAAACTAACTCCTTTTTAAAACTTTATTTTTTATGACTATAATCATGAAAAAGTAATCCAACATTTCGACTACTTTTTATAGTCTTTTTCAAGGCACACTAAAATAAAATATATATATACAATAAACATCACATATTCCAAAAAAAAAAAAAAAGTTAAATTATATAAAAATTACAAAATATATTCATAACCAAAATTTTCTTTTTTTTACCTTATCTCACTCCCCTTTCCTATTACAATCACAACTTAAACACAACTAATTTCTTTTTAAAAATCTATATATATCATTTAAAAACTTTTAATTAAAAACCTATTATTTTTTTTATCTTTTTCTATTAACATCCTATTTAATTCTGGTTTAATTTCATTTATGTATACACCCTCTTTTATTATCCTTTCATTATATGACTTAATACATTCCAAAGGTTTTATTTCAAAATCCCCATGCTTAAATTTATTCTTATGAATGTAAATAGCAGAATTTTTATCACCTAAATGCTGTTTTAATCTAGTTTTTAATTTATTTTTACTAGTCCCAATATATGTCATTTCTACATTCTTTCTAAAACAATTCAAACACTTTATCAAATAAACTGAATTCATAATGTCTAACCTATTATAATCCCCATTATTATTAATTAAAAAATTTAAATTTGCTTTCTTTTTATAAACTGGACAAATTGAAACATTATATTTCCTATTAATCATTTTAACTAATTTCTTAACTTTAATAAATAAATCTTTAGATATATTAAAACCAACATAAACAATCTTTTCTCTATTCCTATTATTTATGTTGGTTTTAATATATCTAAAGATTTATTTATTAAAGTTAAGAAATTAGTTAAAATGATTAATAGGAAATATAATGTTTCAATTTGTCCAGTTTATATAAAAAAAGCAAATTTAATTTTTTTAATTAATAATAATGGGGATTATAATAGGTTAGACATTATGAATTCAGTTTATTTGATAAAGTGTTTGAATTGTTTTAGAAAGAATGTAGAAATGACATATATTGGGTCTACTAAAAATAAATTAAAAACTAGATTAAAACAGCATTTAGGTGATCAAAATTCTGCTATTTACATTCATAAGAATAAATTTAAGCATGGGGATTTTGAAATAAAACCTTTGGAATGTAATAAGTCATATAATGAAAGGATAATAAAAGAGGGTGTATACATAAATAAAATAAAACCAGAATTAAATAGGATGTTAATAGAAAAAGATAAAAGAAAATAATAGGTTTTTAATTAAAAGGTTTTATTTGATATATATATAGATTTTTTTTTTTTTTTTTTTTTTTTTTTTTTTTTTTTTTTTTTTTTTTTTTTTTTTTTTTTTTTTTTAAAAAGGAATTAGTTGTGTTTAAGTTGTGATTGTAATAGGAAAGGGGAGTGAGATAAGGTAAAAAAAAGAAAATTTTGGTTATGGATATATTTTGTAATTTTTAATTAATTTAATTTTTTTTTTTTTTTTTGGAATATGTGTTATTTATTGTATATATATTTTATTTTAGTGTGCCTTGAAAAAGACTATAAAAAATAGTCGAAATGTCAGATTTCTTTTTCATGATTATAGTCATAAAAAAATCAAGTTTTAAAAAGGAGTTAGTTTGTTTTATTTCTATATTAGATATATATGAACTATTTTGAAAAGAAGAACTGTGTGCTGGATATATTAAATTATTTTATTCTCTCAATACATGGATATGATTTAAAGTGCTAAAATCATTTTTAAATCCAGCTTGTTTTTTTTTTTTGATTAGTTAAAATTCAGAGTTTGCTGTAAATGAGTGGTAATTATTTTGATGAAAATTTTGTATAAAAATGATAAAAGACCTATAAGTCTGTAATTTCTGATATCTTCTTAATCGGCTTTTTAAAATATTAATATTAATACTGCATTCTTCCAATTTCTGGTACATCTTTATCATTTATACATTTAATATATAATTTTGTCAAACAAATTTCTATTTTTCAATCAGCTCTTTATTTTATGACATTGATTACAATTCCGAATGCACCTGAAGTTTTTCCCTTGTTCATAGATTTAATTGCATGTCTCACTTCTTCATTTAAAATTCTGGCCAATTCAGAAGATATAACATTTGTAGGAGATATTTTTTGTTTTATTGTCATATAATTATTGATACATTTCATGATGTCATCTGTCTTTTTAGTAATTGTTAGGGTTTTTTATTGCAGAAATAAGTTTTCTACAATACCAAAATGTTGTTATACATTCCTAAGACTTATTCTATGCTTTAACTTTTCTTATTAGTTCACAATTATACTTTCTTATATCATTGTCAACTCTTTTTTACACTATTATACAAAATTTGAGATATTCAATCCTTTTTAATGCATTATTTTCATATTGTTTTATATTCTTTCTTTTTTCACAAATTGTTGTCTCATTAAAAATTTTATTGGTCAATTACTCCTTTTTTGTACCAGCTATTGTTATTGCAGTTTTTAAAAATGTATAAGTTATCTTCATATTGATTTCTTTAAAATCTGACATATGTTCAAAATCTGTTAACATCTGCAAATGATTGGCAAGTTCTAATTAAATTCATGGGAATGTTTTTGAAGATTAACAATATCCATTCTGAATATTGTTTTTGTAATAATTTTTGTCTTTCTTGTTTTGCATTACAATGTATTTCACATTTCACTAATCAATGATCATGTCCAGTGTTGAATTTATTAAAAGCATTGTAATCTTGAAATACATATTTCTTGTTAGTCAAAATGTAATCTAATTCTGCAGTACTGTAAACTTGAAAGCTCCCCTGTCCATTTTCATTTAGCATTTTTTTCAAAGAAAGTATTCATAATATAAAATGTTGTTGTTGTTGTTTTTGCAAACTCCACAAGTATATGTTCTCTCTCATTTCTATCACTGTTACCAAATTTACCAATAGTATTTTCCTTTTTCACTTTTTTACCAATTCTAGCACTAAAGTCTCATATGACAATTTTGAAATGTTGTTTGGTCTGATCAAAAACCTTTTGTATATTCATATCAAAATTCTCTACTTTTTCATCACAATGATGACTTAATTGGTCATAATCCTGAATTGTCTGCATTTGATATCTGCTATTAAGTTTAATAAATATTCTTGCCTCTCTGTCCTATGTACCATCAATCACCAAAATGTTCTACTTTTTATTTGCAATGAATCCTACTCCACTTGTATTTCTAATGCTTGTGTCTTTGTAGTATAGTGTATATTCACTTTGTAAATCAATTGTCTCTTCACCTTTTTTTTTAACATCACAAAATCTAATAATGTCTTATTTAATATTAGACAGTTCTTTTAAATTTTGCAATCTTCCTTCACTTGCAGGTAATCTGCAGTTGTAAGTATCTAAATAAATGGTTGTCATTAAATTGCATCCTGGGAATACAATCAGGAGATTCTTAGCACTTTCCACTTTTGGCTGCCAATTGTTGTCTTGAATGGTTTTACAGTTTTTTTTGTATTAAGAGCCATGATTTATTTTTGACTATCATGATAGTAAATATCTATTATAAAATATTCACTCAACACACACATTTATTTTGCCTTGAAAAACACTCAACTATTATTTTTGTTATGTGCTATCAAACAACTTAGAAAAAAGATCATATGTATGCAGGGATGAAAATCCAATAAATACACCACACTGTCTAATGCATGTTAATGAGTAACCCATGCATGTTCATATTCTATAAGAAAAATCACTTAGTAATAACAATTGCAACAAAAAGAACTATGGGATGGATATTAGGAAATTGCCCTATTCCATTCCTCGAAGATCTTCAAATGGAATTAAAAAATATCTTTAATTAACATCAAATTTTTTGTGCAGTTATATATAAATTTGCACTAATAATTTCTAATAATGTCAATAAATGTACATTTAAATCTCTCAAAAACTTAATTGTATTTTTTTTAATATTTACAAGTGTTTACGTTCCATTTAAATTTATATATATTGCACCTTCTTGAATTAGATTTAAAATAGGCATTCTCATATTTAAAAAAATATTGTTGTAATTATGTGTATGATTAACTGTTTAAAGTTATTGTAAAGAATCTGAATACAAAGTAATATTCATGATTTATTTTTATTTTAAGTAATGAAATAATTAGCTTAAGTATATAGACTATACTTGTATTTAAGTAATACAATAAATAATTTACTGCATTAAATTTTATATCTTATTACAAAAATATTACATATGGTTGAACAAATATTTTGATTGGGTTTTTGCATTAACATTTTATTTTATTGCAAGTTTTAACAACAATAGGTTTAGATAAATAAATAGCAAATATTTATATATAGGGTTACACATGTGCATGTATGTTTAGATTGATGTGTAAACTTAAAACCATGTATATTTTTAAAAGTCATATTGTTAATAAAGATATAGCTATAATAATCTTTTTGTTAAACAAACAAATGTATTTTTTTAAAAACAAATTATAAAATCATTTATTTTTTTGTTTTAAAATGTTTTTATTTTAAAATATTTCTTTTTTAAATTTAAAACATTTCATTAGGAATGCTGTTTTTTTTTTTATAAAACTCTAATTAAAGAAAAACAATTACTAAATGAATTAAAAGAGACAAATTTGAGCTGAACATTTCCTACTGTTTATAAATCAATGACCCAAATGTAATGACAATAGACAAATGACATTAAAAAGCCCATGAAGACAATATATATATTATTTCATTTGCTGAATTGCATTCAACCATAAATAATTTTTTTATATAAATATATTTTTAAAATTGTGTTAATGTAACATGCACAATGGGAAGTAAGTAGAAAATTAATGTTTGCTCCAAAGAACAATTTGTTTTCTTTTGAGGGATGACCTAAAATAACTGAGAAGTGAAATTTGTTTACAGGGCATTTTGAAAAAAATATAAAATGCCTGTTAGATCATTTTGTATAAATTAACATATATATATATATAGGCATCTATTTATGTGCCAAAAAATAAATAATTTGCCAAGTATAAGAATAATAATTTACCAAATGGACAATGATTTTGAATTTAATAAATAACCATTTAATCATTTTAAACTTTAGGATAAAATAATACTTATTACCCAGTGTCAACTAAAATGTGAATATTGCTACAACTTGCTATGAAATATTCATTTTAATAAACTTTGAATATTTTAAAAGAAAATAAGATTTTGGAATTACTAAACTTTAAAAAAATATCATTTTTTGGATTATTTTACACAAACTTAATAAATTTATGTAGAGATTATTTAAACATTTATGTACAAACATTTATTATTACATCTTCCCCATTTGATAAAGTAGGTGTATGTTTAATTTATATAATTGTTATTTGTATTATCTTTTAAATCATTTAACCATAAAAATACTAAACTTAAAGAAAAGATTTAAATAATTACAGTGGCTTCTTATTTAATGACTTGTTTTTGTTCATTTGTAAGTGATCATAGGTATAATAATTGAAATATATATATATTGTAACCCTGTGCTTTTGCACATTGTTCCTAGTAAATGTCTTAATAAAATAATCTGTGGTGTTTATTAATATTTAAAAAATAGTAAATGATGAACAACCGGGTAAAAGAAATATAAGTTATATTATGCAACTTAAATGTAAATATACTTAATTTATTTTATTTTAATGGGTATCAAATAAGTAATAACTTATCAATGTAAAAAAATTATTATTAAAGTTAGTATTTAGTTAAGTATGTTTGATAATTAAAACAGAAAGACAATAGAGTTTATCTTATAATTAAAATTATAAATATTATTGAGAGAAAGTTAAATGTTATAGTATAATTATTTAATAATATAATTATTTAGCTATAATTTAAGTATTAAAATAGTTTCACTAAATTTTTATTTAGTCAATTTGTTTTAAGGATAAAATATATTTTCAGAAATAATATTTATTATTCTAGCTAAATAATATATCATTGTTTAGATAAGTTGAAAAGTTAAATTCTAAATTAAAAATGTCATTTTCTCTGAGTACATGTGTGTGTGCATGGATAAATGTAAATTTTTGGTTTTAATAACCAAGATAATTGTTAAAATCATTCAAACTTTTAATGAATAAATATTAATTAAATCTAAACAATAAAGGGTTAAATAGTCAATTATAATACTTCTGAAAAACCAAGTTTGAGATAAAAGGTAATGTGTTATTTTAAAGAAAGAAATATATTTATTATTTTATTATTATTTATTAATTTTCTTAATTAATAAGAAAATCAGTTATGCTGACCTTTTTTTCAACTTGCTTAAAATCATGTGTTTAATTTTAAATAATGTAGATTAAAATTACATAATTTTCTCAATCAGTTCCTGGTTTTGTTTCAGTTGCTATAGAGAAAACTTGTTTAGGAGGATGTAAATAACTTTGACATATGTTAAAGAGGAGTATTTATAGGAGAACTCATTATTTTCAGGGTCTCTGTCTGTTTCTTTCTCTCTCTCTCTCTCTGATCCGTTGTATGCCCCATCTGAGCTGCTCATCCTCTGTGCACTGCAATTTTTAACCTTAAGTAATAATTTTTATAATTATTTTATTTTATTTTCAAAGTGTACAGTATTAATTTTATAGTTATTTGAATCTACAATACTGTGCTAAACTATATAAGGTACCCTACATTTTATTACCATAATTCAGTTTGAATTCTAATTTAACACTACTATCATAATGCCATGGAAAGTAATTTATTTGTTATAACCAAACTTCACCAAATGTTTTAAAATAATTTTTAAATAAGTCAGATGTTGTGTTTATTATCATTAATTCACAAAATTATGCAGAAGACAGTACTAATCTATTTTTTATTTGTGTCTATTATTTTTTCAAAGAAGATAATTGAAATATTAAGTTGAAAATTATAGACTATTTAAACTTTAAGTGAATAATTATAATACTGTGATATTAATTGCTCTACTAATTATGAGACAACTTAAATATGATAAATAATTATTAAGAAAATGAACTGTATAATGATAAAATAATGTGTCATCTTTAACTCAAAGAAAATTATTATTTAAATGCATGCATTTTCTCAAAATTTGTGCCATTTAAAAAAAATATTTGGGAGGAACTCAAACTGGATAAAATGTTGAAAGAAAAGAAATATATGATGACTGGAATATGCTTCATTCTTCTCATATATTATAATAGAATATTTTGAATGAATGGGAGAAACTAAAAATTTTTTTTTAATTATTCTAAAAGAAAATAGTTGTTGAAGTAATTTACAATGGACATTTGATATGTGTTGTAATTTAATAATGTCTCTAAAAGGAAACTTGCTAAAAATAATATCTGAAAATGACTTTTGCTTTTATTGTCTAATTAATTTAAGTTTGTGTTAAATGTGCTTCTTAAAGAAAGAAAGAAGTAAAAATGTTTTATTAATTCCAATGGAACCACAGAATCCAAAAAAAATTGCAATGGTACCAAAATTGTGTTATTTTAAATGTTGTCAAATGAATATTCTACAGCTAGCTATGTTATTTTGTATTGGCCAATTAACTTCATAAAAATTCAAACCCAATATTAAGTTAGAATTAGGAACTGTGTTAATATTTGCTTATTTACATTTGGAAGCTATTTACAGCATTTAATAAAACATATTTATAATTCAATTGGTACAGACTCTTCATTGCATAGATGACCCACTAAAGAAGTACTTCATGCCTTCAACACAACACTCATTATGGGAATGTTCCATAAATGAACTAAGGTATTTAAAAATATATATACAATATATTTTTTATTATTATTGTTTTCTTAGTTTTATTACTGTTATGACATTATTTTATGTCAAGGTAAATTTTACTTTTATTATTCTCTTTATTAAGTTTATGAAAGAATGTGTAGGTCTTCCTAAATACTATCAGGTAAATTGGATATTATTTGTCATTTTCTGGTTGAAAGTAAATTTTAAAATGCTTTATTTATTAGAGATATTCATCTCTTACATTTTATTTGCTTATAAAGGTTTTTAAGTATTTCTTTCACTCATTGGTAAAACAGCCTGGGTGTTGATCAGAAGTCCAATATTTTATTATAATCATTATGATATAATAATTTCCCATTAAATTCTAATATAGTTGAGTATTCATTAGTTTCATATTATTTTTATTTACTTTGCATTTATGTCCATTCTTTTTTATGAACTTTTTATTATATATTGCATATATGTGTGTATTTCTTATTTGCTGCCAAATTTTATTGTGCCATAATTTTAAATATTTTTATAGTCATTTGACTTGCTCTTATATTGTTGGTTTCAAACATTGCTTATTGTTTGTTACTTTTTACTGCACATATTAATTTATTCAGATTAGTGATAAATTGTTATCTTTCCATCACTCAGTTTGAGATATATTTGCCTTAAAATATTAGGCCTTACTTGTTATAGTATGTTTATTGTGCTTTGCAGGGTGGAGACACTGTTCCCATTATTCACATGTTTTATTCCAAGAATTAATAGTGTTTTTTATTTCATGATTATTATTACATTATAAAGGTACATAGATCCCTGGAGAGGATCATCATTTTGGTGCATGTTCCATTTTTCTTATGTGCTGAGACTAAGTCCACACCTACTTTTTGCCTTAGATATAGGTATTGGAAGCCATCACATTTTGTTTCTGTCATTTTGCTCTGTGGGGCTTATGTTTTACCTATCCCTCATGATATAATTATATATTCTTTTTACCATAGTAGGTATAATTATTTGTGTATTAGATATGACATGGCAATAATAAGATAGTATTGAAGAATCAGTTCTTCAGGTTGCACTTTGTTTATAGTGCTGGGTCAAGTATAACAATGTCTGTAATGTGCTACTATGTTGTGTCAGCTAGTCACAAGCAAACCAACAAAAGTGTTTATTATTTGAATGCATCCTGCTTAGCACATGGCATAATAAGCAATACACATCTTCAATGTATTTGTTTTAAACCATCTGGAGAATTTCATTGATAAATTTGTAAGTCATTTAATGCTAGATAATTTTATTATTATTATTATTATTATTATTATTATTATTATTATTATTATTATTATTATTATTATTATTATTATTATTATTATTATTATTATTATTATTATTATTATTTATTTTTTTTTTTTTTTTTTTATTATTTGGAATGGAGATGTGGACAGTAACTTAGATAATATGTGTGTACTTGACTTTTGGTGAATGATCCATACATTTCTTTATATTTAATTCAAACTAAAATGTAGCAAGGCAATATTAGCTTATTTGTCTAAGTCTGATAATTATTGTTATTATGCCAACTTTTATATTCAAACTCAGTCAGTGTATAATTTAGATTAAAAGCAATTTCAAACTACAGAAAATGATAAGTATTAATTGCTGCCTAGTTAAGGTGTATTTTCATTAAATGTTTACTGCTCAGCTATGACTGGACTCATTGCTATTTTCATTTTTCTTAAACCCAATTTTTGTTTAATGGGATATTTAGTTAAGATTAACCTCATATAAACTAGTCAATATTAAACCAATACCTCTATTGGGTGTATTTGGTAAATAGTCTATTTAAATATTTTGTTTAAAGCCTTACATTGTTTGTTAAGGATGCCAGGATACAAGTGTTTATGTACCATTTTACCAATTAATGTAACAGCACTTGTTTCTTTTGGCAATAGCTTCAACTTTGTTGTATAGAATTTATTGCTTATGTTGTTTATAAATTATTAATAAATGTATTTGTTATTATTAAAAGTTGAGTTTCTGTCTTTCTGTATGTGCAATTTGTCTTGAGTTCTCAAAGTTCACAAAGTTTATAATGGTCACTATTTTAATAATTTTTGATTTCAAAAAAAAATCTGGGTAAATAGATAACTAATTTTTGCAGATCCAAATCTTAATATTTTAAATGGTATTTTTTCCATAAATGCCTTAATTCCAAAAATTGGGATTATAATAAAAAAGATGGAAATATATTTGATATTACATAAGATTATTGAAATTATTTTTCCAGACTGCACAATATTAGTTTATCTATTCGAAATTGAAAAAAAATTACAACAGTCATATGTAATCATTTAAATTGTGTTGTTGATGGAAAATATAAAAAGCACATTTTTCTTTCCGTTATTTTTCAAATGATATCCTGGATAAAATGCCATAATTATTCTAAATTTTATGTTTTATTTATAAAATTGTTTATTTGATTAAATATATCTTTGGATAATTGTTATCATTGTTATAAGACATTATGAAACATTAGCTTATAAAAAGAGTGTATGTCTCCTGTTGTCTACCAGGATGTCAGTCATTTTTATTGGCAACCCAATATTATAATACAACTTCCGAATATTAGAAAGAATCCTGAAATTATTCTTATTATTATTTATTACCACATCAACTGCCCATTCATTTGTTTAGATTAGAATTATGGATGTGGTATATCTAGGCCTTATTATTCCCTGTACTATTAGAAAAGCACCTTGCATTTATACTCTACAAGAGTAGAGTAGCCTTAATCGTGCTATTATTTAAGTCAGTGACAAAGATTTTATTATCTCAGATATTTTGAAAGCAAGATTTTATTTTGAGTGCAAATTGTTTTTTTTACTTAGAAAATATATTTTGAAGGAGGGGAATTTAGATTTTAAAAGTGTTTTATAATCCAGAGTGAAGTTTTTCCTCTACCTAGTTTGTGTAATATGCATTTTTATTATTGCTTTAAAAATTTCTTTTTATCTCAATAGTAGTCTCTGGATTATCCATTAGATTATATGTAACCACCATCGAGCAATGTCCGCCACATTATACCATTGGTGTGATGTCTAATAAAAGTTTTGCTCCACTTTCACTTGAATAGTTTATATATCTTCCCAAAGGTTACAATATATATGGTAAAGAAACGACTATTATTTGGGACAGGCAATAAGTTATTTGTAAAATAACAATTATAATAAATTAATTACCTTATTTATGACATAAATGATCAGTAAGCCAATTAAAACAGATTGACATTTTATTTTGTATATTAAATATCTATGTTGTTTATTGAAAATAAATAAATGAATATTTTCTTCATGGTGAACATGCAATGTCTTAGCCTCATAGCATAGTTAATGTAAATATAAAAATTTATAATAAAATATTCAAAACTCTTAAAACATATTAATTAATGTCTTACTATTTATTTTGTAAATAAAATTGTTTTGTTTACTAAACCTGAGTTAATAGCTTATTTGAGTTACTAGATATCTGGGATAGCAAAAAGCATTCAAAGCATTTTCCCAATCACAAATAAATAAAAAATATAATTAGCAAAATAGAATAGATTTTATTAGTTTATTAGAATTCAGTAATTATTAAACATTAACCTAATGTTTTCATAAACATCAATTGGTATTATTCAAACATAAAGAGCTAGTCAATAAATCCTTGATATAAACTTTATATATAATTATCAAGTTTAAGTAATGTTATTAATCCTTTAATACTATTATAAATTTTAGTACATACTATTTCTTTAATAAATCCAAATATAAATTATTACCTAATATATATTGTGAATTTTCAAACACATTATTTTATTTTGTGTATTAAAATTTTGGCATTCATTCTTGGATTGCTATTTGTGTAATAGATAAATATCGAACTTTATTCTAATATGGATGTTTGGATTACTGTCTCAGTAGAGCTTAAATAAAATTATTGTTTAAATTTATTCCATTACAGATTTGGGATGATAAATTTGTGTATTTCTATTAATTTCAAGTAACCCATTTATATAGTACAGAAATTGGTGTATCCAAAAGACTTGGGCATTTATAGATATACTTGCACAATTTTTGCCATAACAGATTCTTAACTTAATCCATTCATAAAGCATATAAAATGAAACATGCCCATTTGTCCCATATATTCCATAAGAATATATATATATATATATATATATATATAAATTGTACACATTTTAATTGTGCCATAATTAAAATAGTTAGATGCACAAAATATTAAAAATTTTACATTTCAAGTGAGTAATAGTTTTTGTGACCATTTAGGACTAAAAGTAATATAACTATATTTAAAATGACCATATAATTGCATCAATGCCTTACATTATAGTTAAAATGTATTTTAAATAATATATTATAAGTATAAATTAATAATAGTAATATGGTATAAGAATAAATAAAATATTGATATTTATTAAAATGCATATTAATGGTCTGTTATAAATACAAATTTTAATAATAATGTTGCTTAAAATATAAATAATGTTTATTCAAGTAATGCAGTTTTTTATTGTAAATAAATCTAAATTTTAATTGTTATTAATTAAATCTTTAAGATTAGTTAGCTTCTAATATTTTAAATAGATCATTAAATAATATTAAGTAAGAATTGTCCAATTAAAGCAGTTCTCATGATATATGTTTGTCTGTGCTTGCATGTATGTTATTTTGCAATATTTAATTTATTAATAATTATTATTGTAACTACTTTACTTAAAAAAGTATTAAAGAACTGACTTGTATTTAATACTGAATAAATACTAAATATATATGGGCAATGGTTTATTTTATGCAAAGTTTATTTAATAATATTTAGTATATTAAATAATTATATTAAAAAGAATATTTATTACAAATTTAAATATTGCATAAGTTAAGTTGCTATATTTAGGATATTTTATTTTTCTTTCTTTCTGTTGTTCTTTAATTAAATCTAAAAACAGAACTTAAACTTAATGATTGGAAATTGATTTTATTGGATGATTGATTTCAGTAGTCAGCTGATAAATTGGGATTGGCTATATAAAAAAAGAGGACAGGTGTGTGTACTGTGTGTATGAAAAATTATCAATAAAGTACTAAACAATTTAAAACATTATTTTGCTAAAAGAAACAATTAATATTTTTTTTTATAAAAAATGTATTTTAAATTTTATCCTTATTTAAACCAACATTAATATAAAATAAAATCATAACCAGTTAACTCTTTAAGAAGGGAAAAAGAAACTGCATTGATATTTACTTATCAAACAATTGGAGAAAAGAAAAACACATGAATGTCTTGGACAAAGTTATAATATTATTGGAATTTTTGTTTTAATCTATGGAAAAAGTTGACCCTTATAGAAACACCAAACCACAGAATGGTGTTTACATAAAAATTTGTTTATCGTATTATAGAAATACTTTTTTATTTGCTTAAAAACTCTTATATGATTCTAAAATAACATAGTATTCACTCCTGAAATGACCTATTTAATCTTCTGCACTAATATTGTAAATGTTTTTAATGGCTTACAATATAAAATGTTTAAAACTTAAATTACTAACATAATTAACTAATATGTTATATTATATAATGGAACTGCTAAAATATGAGTTATATTTGAACCAATACTTATAATAGTGTTTCATTCTGTTATTTATAAAAGAATAAAAATATACAGAAATTTATGTTAATATTATATTTTGAGAAATAAAACATTTCAGGATTTAATCTAGCTGTCTGCAGTAAAGCTAAAGATTATCATCCATACTTATTCTAATTGGAGCTACTTATAAAAGGAAAGTTTTCTTTTTACTGTGTTTTAAACTGTTTTTCTTAAATATTAAAAGAACTGTAATATTAAAAGAATATGTGGGGAAAATTAATTAACTTTATCTAAGAGAAAATGATATTTGTCATTTCTAATTTTCAAGCTTACTTTCTGCATTGTGGGTAGATGGAAAAGAAAAAGATTTTAATAAATGAATTGACTGTTCAAACTTCTGTTTAAACTTACATTTCAGGATGTGTTTGGTAAAAGAAAATTAACTTTTATTAATTTTATTTTTTTGGAATTGTTATATTTAAAGAAATTTATGCTTAATATTTTATATTTATCATTTTGAATTTTAATAGGTATTATATATGTGGGTATACTATAATTTAGTATGCAATAGAGTTATCGATATTTTAAGATATGATAAAAGGGAGGTAAATGATGATGTATTTTTATATTCAAATGGAACACTGCTAGACAAATGTTATTGGATTATAATATCTATTCGTAATTTTTATTGTTTGTTTTAATATATGCTTATTTAGCTTTAGTATTATTCTACTTCAAATTTTAAAAGGTAAAATAACCTAGAGCATTTTGTTCTAAAAACTTATTCCTCATATCTTGCAAATTGCTATTTTAAAGTTATAATGAACATATGCTTCTGAATGAAAGATTTTTATATATTAGCTAATAAATTATTTTATGAAACACTTATTTACATGTGTTAATTTTTCTTTGCTATGTGTGCATGCTATTATCAGTTAAGTTATGCTAATCCATTCTGGTAATGTTCAAGTGTATAGTCCTACTATTGGGCATTTATTAAATTTTGTGATGGAATTTTGTGTTTTAGTTCTGCAGAACATTTCAGCTATTATTATAGAATGTATTAAGATGTCATATTTTCAGTTTACTGCTTAGATGTGCTTATGGTGTTTAAACCTAAGGATTTATTGTCAAATGTAACTGTTTGAGTTCACATGGGTATTCAGTCTTTATGTTTTATTCCCATTGCACATAGTATAATTCATAGGGAGAACATAGGTCATCTAGTCATGAATGCATATGGGCCATTTGATATAATTTCCATGAAATTCTTATATTCAAATTATTAAAAGTGCTTCTATAAAAACACCTGGTCACAGAAATCACATCTAATATAACAATGATATATACTTGAAAATCTTGAGAAAAGTTATTCCATCCACATAAGTTTATATATGTTTACATAGATACAAAACCTAGGATTTATGACCTCTATGAGTATAAGGTTGTTAGTGTTATGAATGATAATTAGTATCACACATTAAGCAAAATTTAATAATAATTTCCAGGAAATAATCGTGATTTTGTAAATAATGCTGAAAGCAATGGAAACAGATAATTAAATGAGAATTAATTTTGAAAGATATTTAATAATTGCTGTTTTAAGAAAAAGAGGATTTGTTAGAAAAAGAATTATAATAGGGGTAATTCCTATATGCCAATTTTAAACCTGTATATTAATGTGAGATATGACTTAGGCTGTTGTTTAGTTCAAAATGATTGTTTGTTTTACTTATACAAAATAATATTTTAAAAAGTTTGAATATTGCCAAGTAATTAGTAGTTAATTAAAATAGCATATATGTTTAATTACTTTCAGGTGAACTCAATAAAGTAATTATAAAATTATGACGGTAAAGTAAAATCTGCTTATTATTAAGGAAAATAGTAATTTATAAAATCACCAAAGGTATAACAATATTTTATATTGTTTATTTTGTTTTATTTAAAGTAGAAAAAAAAGATATATGATAATTTAAATTATACCAGCTGCAATTCAAATATTTGCCCACTTTGAAATATATAGTGTTATTAAGAGAAAATTATAGTTTTATTACAAAAGATGAAGTAAATTCATATTGGATAGAAGGACCTCTTACCAAAGTGATATCTTCTTCATTGTATTTGTAAATTTTGTAACTATAAATTATTTTATTGGAATTTGTAAATAGTCATGTTAATCGAAAATTGTTTATCTTTTGTGTGTTGTAAAATAAAACTTAAATATTGATTTGTAAATTTTAAATATTGTTTTGCAAATAAATTAATTTTTGTAGAATTTAAAATTGTGTAGTTTGACGTTATTCATGTTTCCATATTTCTTTTTATCATTCATTACAGACACTGATTAAATTCAGTATTTATTTTATTGCACACTTATAATAAATGATTCTATTAAATATGTGTATTACACTTATGAAAATGATTATTTTTGACAAGACATGTATCATAATTGGTTCATAAATTATCATAGATTTAGATAAAACTATTGAAAAAAATCCAAATTTATTTAATCATGCACAAGTGTTATCATTATCAATGGTCACTTTTGTTCATTTTGTCGTAAATTTAAGAATTTGTGTTGTTTGTTTTAAACTAATAACAATCATTAATATTATTATTATAATTATTTTGCATTCAAATACAGAGCTTATTGTTATTTTATGGTGTGTAAGAAAAGCTATATTTGGATATCCATATGCTAATTATTTTATTAAAAAAAAAAAACTTTACTTAAATATTTGCATTATAAGATTAGGTATACTATATTTATAATATTAAAGGTTAGTATTGTCATCATGAGAGATGATTTCTGAGTATTTTAATAATCCAAATTATATCTTATTAGATTTCATAAATTATAATAAAGATTTTTCTTAAATTAATTCAAAATTCTATAAAACTTAAAGTAATACAGTTTAGTTATTATATTGCAGAGCAAAGTTGTTATAGTTTGTTTAATAATATTATTTTACATTTTTCTAAATTCAGTCTCGATTATTGGATTTTCATAAAATTGTCCTTTGTTATCCATTAACTTAAGCTTTGTTCCTTCCATAATATGATATCCGAGATAAAAATTAAAATACAATAAAGATTTAGATCAAGATTTACTTCAAATTAAAATTAGCATATAAATTTATTCATATAATAAATTTTACTATTATTATTCTTAAATATTTAGTTAGAATATAATTTTAGCTTTATTTAAATAGGATTATTATAGCTAGTCATAGAGCTATGATTATAGTTCTTAAAGGGTTGGAATTCAATTATATTTCTGTCAGTCAGGTATGTGTCTTTGATACTTATTTGACTTTAAGGCAGTCTGTACACCTTGGTATGAGAACACAGTTTCATGAGTCAATTTATTATTATTGCTATTATTATTCTAAGCTACGAAATTATTAATTAATAACTACTTATTTACTAAAGCAGTTTGAAATCAGTGGTTATATTATTATTATCATTATTATTATTATTATTATTATTATTATTATTATTATTATTATTATTATTATTATTATTATTATTATTATTATTATTATTATTATTATTATTATTATTATTATTATTATTATTATTATTGCTTTCACACTTTTTGTTGACTCACTGCTTACCTTTGATAGTGCCCATCACCATGGGTTATGGGTACAATAAATATTGTGCCCTTTTTATTGGTACACCCCATTATAAACCAAATTGGGAATAAATTTTAAGATCTATAATTTTAAACTTTATAAAATCAAAAAAATTGTTTACTTATTAAAAGTATAAAAAAATAAGAGTCGTATTAGTTACCCTAGGATTTGAATTTGGTCTTAGTTAATTTAAAGTAGTATAAAAGCTAAATCTTGTTAAAATATTTATTTTCATAGGTTTATAAAAGATAAAATAATAACTAATAATTTAATAATATCTGTTAAGAAATAATTGTTAATGATATTTAAATTTATAAAGGGTTCAAGCCTAATTTGATAAATGAAAATATGTCTTATATAAATAAATAATTAGATATGTGCACATTTGGAATTATTTATCAATAACTGTATCCAGTGAAATCTTAAGTTTATTTCCAAAATAAATGATTAACATTTATTTTCCAAATTTTGTGATTAAAAGTTCATAGGGTTAATTTTGAATTTAATCTATATAAAAATAATATGAAAATGATTTAAATAATGATAGTTTTATAAAGTTCATTAAGTATATTGTTTGTTTGTTTTTGTTACTAATAAATATTATAAAGAGATAATAGTCATTTTTTAAAAATAGTTCAGCTACTACTAAATCATTAAATATTCAGAATCAAAAAAGTGGGAAAATTAATCAATGGGAATGCACAATTTGAAATAAGTTAGCACACAGATGAGAATTGTTGAAAAAAGAAAAAATCAGAGGGAAATTATTAGTTTTGGATAGAAAAAAAAGATTAGAGATCGGAAATAAAAATCAAGTAACTGGATTTGTTTTGTAAAAAAAAAAGTTTGCTGAAACATTTTAAACATTATCATTATTTTAAAAAAGACAAATAGTTAATGATAATCAACTCAAAGATTTCAAATTTTATATTATCAAGTTTTCAGTAATATGAATGTGTAAAACCAAGTACACCTTTTTTAGCTAAAATGACAATCAATAAGTTTGCTAAAATATCTTTGAATTATTATATTAAAAAAACAGGTTATATATTGGTGTCAAAGTATTATCATGTAATACCGAACAGAAGAAACAAACTGTAAGTATTATGTTGATGTATAATTGGATGAGTAAAAAAGATAAAATATATAGGCAGTTTAAATATTATAACCTTTATGCAAGATTAAAGTGGACTCAACATATGAATAACAGGAAAATTGTTCGAGACAAAAAGGTCTGGTTTTCAAGATCATTAAAACTAAATTAATAATAAATCAGAATGGGAATGTATGTTTAAAACATGTGCTTAATATTAAAATATAACTTAAATATTTCTCTGAATGGTAGTTTATTAGGAGAAAAGATTTAAACAACTTATTATCAGTGTGTATAATTTCATGTATAATAACTGTTATGATAAATTATAGACAATATCAGTAACATTAGCCTATTGAAGAATCTAAATTATGTGGAGGAGAATATCATTTTTGTTACCTTTAAGGAGAAGATATAAAAGACTCTCTAATAAATGAAAACATTAACAAGGAATATATCAAGAATAATATGAAGATAAGTATCATTTCATGTTGAAAGGATCTGAATAAAATATACCATACTGGTGGCAAAATAACCTTTTTTTTCATAGTCAAATGCGTTGACCAGGAAGTGAATAATGTGAGGGTGTTGGAATTCTACAGTTGTAATAATTTTCTTATTAGAAAAAAAAAGAATACAAGTGAAAGAAGATTAATGCAAGACAAGTTGGAAACATGAGAAACAATTGAAATGCTAAGAGTAAAAAATTAGTTTTTTTATGATAAACTTATATATTAGAAGAAAAAACTGGCAATATAATAGTTCTATAAGGTTAAGTTCATGTTTTAAAAAAATCATTATTAATATGAGGGGATAAATTGAGAGATAGGGAAATTAATAATTGATATGATTAGTTTATCTATACTAGTAGTTGTTTAAAGTTCTTTTTATTTGATTGAATATTACTAAACCATTAAAATAAATGTATACAAGCTAAGAGTTAATAGAATTTGCGCACAAAAATAGTAAAATGAATATATTATAAGAAGGGGGATGTATCTGTATTCTAGTATAATATTAAAATGACAAATGGTGATATTTAGAGTCTGCTCTGGTATTTAACTATCAATGTTATAATATAGTTATAGCTAATTTTATTTTAGAAATCTTTATAGATATCATTTATAAGACATGTAAAATAAGTATAAATTGGAGATAGAAAGTTAATACATGAATTATTCCATAAAACAAAGAAATATTTTTTTTGTTGTTGGTATGCACCAAAGAGTGGTTTATCAGCATTAAGCTTAATATCCTAAATTGTAGATGGAAATTAATCCAAGAAGAAATAGGTAGTAATATTTGAGAGGGTATAGCATCAAAAGTTTCACTTGTTGTATTTTTATTAATCAAAAAATAATAATAATTCTTTACAACACCTATATAATCAAATAATAATTTTATACATTAAAAAGTTTTTTTGGTGCCTTTTTCAAATGTTACTAATCTATTTAACGTTAATGAATCACCTGACATAAAACCATCCAGTGTGCTCAAAAAAAGCTTTTTAATATATAAAAGTATTATTTGATTTGTAAAGAATTATTATTATTATTATTTAATTATTATTTTGTGTAAGAGCAGCATAAGGATTTTTATTCTTTTCCAATTTTGTATTTTTATTATATAATTGAGTAATAAGACTATAAGAAAATTGAGTGCAAGATAAAGAGAGAGATCAAATGGTAAATGTCATAAAATATAAACACAGATAAAAATGTAATACTTCATAATATTATAACGAAATTATTTTAATTAGGAAATAAAACATTAATCCATATTTTTTTAAAACTTTTTATTCTCATCACAATCTATAAGGGGTAATGGATGAGGAAAAAAATTGATTATTTAATATACATATTATTTCGTTATATAAGGAACAAAATTAAATATCACATAACATTCTATTGTATTAGCAAGGAATTTTATGTTGAATATCTCAGTGTAATTCAGGGTGAATATAAATGTTTAAAGTTTTACTTATACTATTATATTATATTGTTGCATTTTTTATGTTGTTTTATGTTAATCCATTTATTATATTTAGTTAATTCTTGAAAGTTTGTAAATAAGACATTATTAAAATTAATGTTTTAAAATTTAAGCTAAGTATCTGGAGTTGCATTTCTTTTGTTGAGATCATCATCACTACACCATCATCAGAGAACATGAATTGTAATATACACATTGACCAAAATATATGATTTGAAATTTGGAGAATAAATTAATTCAGTACAAGATATTGTATCACAATTATCTGGGGAAATATTTCTTAAATGGAATCTTAAATTCTTGCAAACTGTCTTGATCATATCAGTCATTTATAAAATATATTGCAAATTTAGTAGTAAAGATGTTTATTTCTAGGAAATCAGGTTAGGAATTAGTCTTTTTGTTCAGGGTTCTAAATTATGATTACAATTTAGATAACATTTAAAGAACACTAATATAAAGCAGTAATATAATTTTAATTACGCATTAATGTCATGTCTTGTCTGAAATGATAAACTACCTATAGAATTAAGTAAAATCCCTCTTGATATTCTATAGGTAGTATAAATAGCTAATTGAAATCAATGATGATCCTGAGATCTTCTTAATATAATATTATTATTATGGTTATTCTTAATAATAATTCTATAAAAGTAATAATAATAACAGATAAATATATAGTAGAATGATCATATAACTGATGGTGCTTGTCTTATAGATAAAGGTGCCATTGGATGGCATCATTTTCATGCTAAAACTATAAAATATGACCATTCCCAATGCGAAAATAAAAACAAAACAAAATCGTCTTTTATAAATATTATTTTTTATTAACATATACAATTTAAATGATAATAATAAATGTAAAATAAAATCAACAAATTACAATTTCATTCATGTTTTTTCTATCGTATATTTTTTTAATTGTGTTACGGCTTTTTTTTATAAATTTCCTATCGGATATTTTTTTACTTGTGTTACGACTATTTTTTTTGTTGTTATTTAACTAAAAAATAATAATCGTAATAAAAAGTACAATTTCTTAGTCTATTTTTAATTTTTTTAGTCTTCGTTTTACATTTCTTTTTTTTTCTTTTTTTTTTACAGACAAAGAGATATTACAGCTATTTTTTACTTCAAATAGAATGACAATAAAAAGTAAAAGTTGTTACAGTTAGGTTTAGGGTTAGTTTTAGGGTTATGTTTAGGGTTAGTTTTAGGGTTAATGTTTTATTGTTTTTAATGCTGTAACAGTCAAATCTGTACATTCATGCAACAAAATCTAGAACTTTAGTAAATCATACCAAGGCTGACCAGCATAGAGTGATATGAACCACGTTGTCTGATATGGCCTCAATTCTTTTACTAATGCTCAAAGATTTACCACCTTGTGGATGACACATATGAAGCCACAGCAGGATTTTCCTTCATGTGCTGGCACAAGTACAGCACAAGCCTATGGGAAAGTGAACTTCTCATAGTCTTGTGTAGATGATGTGCGTGGCAGAACATAATTATAAAATATGGATTGTGATTCTTAACTAATGATTAACTAATCAATAAAGACTTACCAATGAGCAACATTGAGACATGACACAAAAGTTAAATTTAAACTTAATTTAATGAAAACTAAATATTAAAATCAATAAATGAAAATAATGATTATAACATGGCTATATAGGTTGTATCACACGCAGATGACTAAGTTAGGGATACAATTTTATATTTGAATTTGGGATTCACACACAAGTGATGACTGGAGTTATAATCATTTATGGTCTGCCTAGTTACATATGGCTTTAATTTACATAAACGTTTGGTACAATGTAAATCACTCACAGGTGACATTAATCATTTTGGTTAGTTACATTATTAGGTTTATTACAAATACATATATCACTCATAGGTGATGATTTAACTGTTTATATAGCAATTCCAATCACAGACAGGTGATTGTAGTTTGAATTACAAATCATTTAATTAAGTTGGCTACATATAAATATCACTCGCAGGTGATGAAGAAATTATACGTATAAATTTTATATTTTCATGAGCCTTAAGATTACATTATGGAGAGAGGTTAATTTGCTCATGACCATCTATGCCTAGCTCATGCTATATATCAGGGCCTAGATCCATTCTAGAGCTAGCAGAAGTGATTATACATATTGATAAAGAATATATTTTATTAAACATGAATACTTAATATTCTCTATATAGCTTATGTGCTTATAAAATTAGACTCAAATTCAGATCAAAGCTGAAAATACAACTATTATGGTGGGATGAACTGATGATTGGCAGTCAGACTTCAGATACCATGATGTATAAAAAATATAAAGTCTGATATAGCCCTTGCATCTCGAGAGTGCCTTTTTATGGGATTTTTATCAAGTAACGGTTCCCTTTTTACCGTATTCATTGCTGTGGCAATAAGCGACCTTTAGTCCGGATGATCAAGCAATTTATTTGAGTGGGAGTCTTATGCTCCATGGGAGTCTCATGTTCTATTCCTAAGGATGCAGAATGGGGAGGTTCAAACCCATCCACCATTTGAAGAAGAAAATTGCCCAAACTAAAAGTAATGGTGCAGCGCGACCACATACAACCATTAAGGAATATAGCAACAAATATATATATATATATATGCCATAGCGTTTCTTAAAAACACACTCACACTGCTGACTACATTATATAATTAAAATTTTATGATGCTAAACACTAGTTTCCTTCATGAAACTACCGTATATCAGTTCATTGGGTAGCATGTATAATTATGCTATTAAGGAAAAACTAGGAATCTAATTTGTAAAGCTATCTATATAGGAACTTATAACTTTAGAAGGAAGTACATCACATTATTGGGCATTAAGATATAAAGTTATAGCTCTATGCTGTATCTCAATCACTCCAGCTAAACATTAGTTAAATATCTCGAAAGCGAATCTATCTTAAAACAGCTGTACGCTTTTTAATTATCTCTTAAAACAAAATATTTTACCCCTTTCAAAACGGGTTTCTTTTGCATCCTAGACACTATATTTTTCTCTAGGTGTGAAAATGTAATGGCTCCTTACTAAGCATTTAGTCAATAGTAAAATCCTATTTCGAACAAATATAGCACAAACTACTAAGCAATGGAAAATCATAAAATGGCATAGATTTACTTCGAAAGAAATGTAAGTTTAATGAGCAGATATCTAAAATTTGATTCTGTTTTAGCATAGTTTGAAAATGAAATTGCAACACAATTAGTTTATATCTGATTGACTCAGTTCAAGCCAAATTTAAGTAGTAACAAGAATTAATCAAGACAAATATTATTATTCTATTTAAAATATATAAAATAACATATCAGAAAGTTAAAGTATGTAAAATAATCTAGAAACATAATTACCATTTTAGAATAAAGCATTTAAAACTATACTCATTTTAGAATAAAGCATTTAAAATTATACGTAATGAAATTTATAATAATTAATTTAAAATCAATCACTTTAAGCAAGTCACAACTAAATAAGTCAGAAAACTGTAAATACATTGAATGAGATCAATCGGAGATAACTTAGCAAACCAACACATAAATTAATAAATACATAGAGTACGTAAATCAATAAATATGATATTAACTCAGTATGAAAATCAAATTAGTTATTAACTCAAATCAATTATTAAATTAAATCAGTTATTAAATTTAAATCAGTTATCAAATCTAAATCAGGCAAGATTTTAAGATGAAAACAAAAGAAATCAAAATTACATTTTAGTAGTCATTTTAAGATTAAAATAAAGAAATCAAAATTACATTTAGTAGTGGATTTAAAATTACATTATTGCTATGGCCATAGAGTTTAAATTTAGCTAGCTTTAGGAATTATCACATTTTAGTTGAGTTATTAATCTTTAAGCAGAGGAAGGGTTTTACTGGGCTCTTTTCTCTGCTGCTTGTACTTGTTTCATGTTGAGGATGGAAATGGGCATCTGCTTCTTACAGATCTTCTCTCCCTGCTTCCTGCATGGTAGACTCCTGGGTCAGAGAGGCAAGAAAAATGCCTTCTACTCAAATTGCATCATAATTAATGATTTTTAACATAAGTTGTTGACTGAAATAATGTCCGAATAAATCCAAAATGGCTGCAGAGGCTTATATTATCAGATTACCTCCCCTCTTCTTGGTCATAGTAATTTTTTAGATTTGTTTTGCTAATTTTATCACTGTATTCCTAGAATCGTATAATTATGCTGTTTTTTATTTCTTACTGCTAGTTTTACAGGTCATTCACGATTTCTTTTTAATTACTCAGGAAAATTTATCCTACAACTTGATGTTACTTTTAGTTTTGTAATTAGGTCACACTACAGCGAGAAAGATTAAATTTTATAATGCCAATTTTTCAAAAACAAATCTATAAATGGAATTTTATAATACCAATTTTTCGAAAACAAAAAAATGGAAAACATCTGGTTATATATGTAACTTGATTATTTAATTTAGCAATATATGCAGAAATATACAATACTTTCAAATATTAATTTTCTTTAGAATAAATATTTTAAATAAATGAATTTATAATGTTTTAAATCTGTTAACATTATTCTTTCCTGCATATATGTAGTCTCATGTTACACATACAATGCAGTTTTCATTAATTTACTCCTAGAAATATATGTGTGTGTATATATGGGTTTTTACATATACAGATACACCTTTTATCTTGTAGGCTTAAGTTATACACACATACATAATTAATACCTTTATATTGAAATCCAGCCTCATTTGGATATGATATTAACCTGATATACAAGAATTTGGTGCTAGTTACATATATAGAAATACTACTATAGTATATAGTAGGTGAGACAGTTGGATTGACAGAGCTGACTGTTTCAATGCTAAAATAAAAAAATTCAAAATCGTAACCGTACTTGGACAAAATAAAGAAACTCAAACTTTTTTAAGCAACAACAAACGTATATAAATGTCTTCTTTACTCATTAAACATGTTTATAATATTTGCTTTTTATGAAATTTACAAAAAAATTGTGTATATTTGTACTTTTCTTACTGGATATTTTTTGGTACCGTTCTTTTTTATTTCAATACATGGTAGAATCTTCTTTGTCTCATGGAATGTTATGAACAGTACATTACTTGATGCGTTACCTAATTGCAACTCACTAAAAACATAGATATTTAACATTTTTCCAATTAAAACTTCAATACAGTACATTGTAAAAAGTCTTAGAATTATTACTTTAAAAAATCTGAACATTTCAATACTTTAAAATAAAAAAAATCCAATGAAAACAACATTTCCATCCAATTCAAATACAAACTCTCTCATCAAGCTGTAACTATTTTATAAACTGTGTGAATTTGGAAAATGTAATTGCTGCGATGCAACATACATGCCGTACTGCGACGCGACATAGTGGCCTGCATTCTGTAGCACAACAAAAAAGTTGTATTATAGAAAACACGGGTTCAAATGTGTCAGCCATGGAAACAGCATTTTTATGTGTTTTAGCGTAAAAACCGTGCCATAGAGTGGCGTCTTTAGCTTTAAGATGAGTACCTAACTGATTAATTAGATTAACTTAAATTTAATAATTATAGACACTATTATATTCATTAAAGTATTATGGTTAGTCATGGGAATATTTAGATACTTAATGAGGAGGGTCTTGGTTTTCTTATACCATTAACCAAATACTTTGGTAGTTATTTAATGTTATAGGGTAAGTAATCTTGTTAATAGGATAAGTTGGTCTCATAATTGCTAATATTAATTAAACTATCTAGGCACAATTTAATACTCTTATTATTTTTAAAGCCATAGTATAGCCTAATTTAGGGACTTGTCATGTCTTTTAGGGGGTCATCCTCCTATTTGCAGGGTACAATATATAATACAAACAAAACATTCATTAATTAATAAATATTGTAATAACAATAAAAACAATAAATAGAGTAATTAGCTATTATACACAGTCTTTCAGTCTGCAGAAATACCTTTAGTTAATTATTTAACTCTCTTCAATTGCTTTTTAAATTCAAAAACCATAACAGAAACAAAGGCCATCAACTCATATCAGAAATATAAGGTTCTATTGATAGATCGGATTTCATATAATTTATTGAACAAGCATTAAAATGTAAAGGAGTTTGTAAATACATGTTATAAAATTATTGATTCTTTAAATTTTTTTGATATGTGCTTAAAGCTATCAAACATCACATGATCACAATTTTATATGCTTACACATGATGTTAATAACCAAACTCTCCACAAGTGCCACCAAGTGCAAGTCTTCATAATCAATAGATGCAGGAAAAATTTATGCACAAAATCCTTATCTAGTTCCTACTCATCCAACATTCCCAGACCAGTTCTACTTTGTAGTTTTTATCATTGAGTAACCTTGCATTTGAAAGCACAATAGTACATTCTCCAGTAGCCATCTTTTATGTATTTGGCTAACTACAAAGCTAGGAGCCCAAAATGAAGACACCATAATGTTTCCAACCCAAGCTTATATGCTTGTATAGTCAGATAGATCTGAACTCAGTTCAGTATCTATACATTATAGTGTTATTGGTTTTTCAAAAACCACAGTCACTATTATCCTAAGGGCAGGATAGATATAAAACCATCAAAATGTCACCTGATCACCATTTCATGTTTACACATGCTATTAATAAGAATACCAAACTTTCCATACAGTAGTGCCACCAAGTCAGAAGATTTGTGCATAAAATTCCTTTCTAGTGCCATGCATCTAATATCCCTAGACTAATTTTTAGTTTGTAGCTTTCATCAGCGAGTAGCTTTACATTCTAAATGTACAACAATAGCAATTTTAGTAATTAAAATTTTAAAACAAGGAAGGGGATTTTGTTTTTTAAAAAATTATAACTCCTTTTAAATATATACTTGCATTAAGAATTAAAATACAATTTATTTTAATAACTTTGTACCATAATTTATAATGGGTCTCTGCTTTTAAATATCTCTGTTAAATTATATTATGCAATATCACTTGCTTATCATACATATATTATTTACTACCTTTTTTATTACGTGTAATAGATCCATAAGCTTTGTGCATTGTAGATACCTCATAGATCTTTAGAAATCTCAAGCAGAAACAAATCCTTGCCAATCTGATTTTTTTTTTTACCAAAATGGTCCCTCATACAAGTTATATAATTTTTTGAATTTGTGTTTTTTTGGAGAGCCACTAACAAGAGGTGTGTTCACTACTACAAAGTCAATTACTTTAAATTTATAAAGTTGGTGATTTGCTTGAGATATTTTTTGCCTCATTTTTTCCAATTTCATTAATGCTTTATGCCCAATATGCTCATTATTCTCTTCCTCAGTAATTGTGGGCATAGGAGTCTAAATATAAACATACTGGAGAAAATTCTGTAGATTTATTTTGGATAATGTTAATGTAATTAATACTATTATTTAATTCCTTGATGTAATGACAGTGATTTTCATTGAAGTTAACATGAAACAATCACCTTAGCTGCCTCATAAATCTCTCACATGGGTTAAATTGTGGATTGTGAATAAACACTAGCATGTGTTTTAGTTTGTTGAATCTCAATCCATCATTTCCACACTTTTGACTCAAAGGATGTAGCATGATCTGTCTTAATTCAGGTTTATTTACTAAAGGGAATTGGTAATTTGGTAATGAATTAATAACGTTATTAGTATCAGTTTTAATAACAGAATAGGTAGTGACATACTTTGAATAGACATTGTATGCTACTAAAATGAATTTAGATTTTTTAATAGGTGAAATGGATCCACAGAAATCAATAGCTAAGGTTTTATTTGGATGCTTAGGCAGAATAAATTGGAATTTATCTACATATGATCTATTAGTATATTTAAATTTGAGGCATATTTCACAATACTTTAAGCAATCATGTATAGATGAATACATGGATGGCCAGTATGAAAATTTTCACAATGCATACTCTATTTTCCAAGGCCCAAAATGACTATAAAGGCAATGCATTTTCAAAATTATTTTTTTCCTCATCAGATTGGACTATTACTTTTCATAATTGAATGTCATTAGTTTTTGTTTTATACACTAATAAATGGTGTACTATTTTATACCCAAATAAGAATTTTTTAATTTTTGAACCATGATCACAATTAGATTTTTGTATTTTTTAGTGTGCGATATATCATGGATCTTGTAATTGGTATACTGAGGTATTCTGAAGATTTTCTTCTACTGTCTTATCTATAATTAAACTGATTGCATTAACGAGTATGTTCTCAATATATATATATATGCTATATTTCTATAGAATGTCAGCAACAAATAAAATTGTTAAAAAAAACAGATTCTATCTAATAAGTCCTTAATGATTAGTAATAATTAGTACTTGGATCCTAATAACAACAATTTCAACTTCTGAAATGCCCACACAACTGTGAGAGGTTTTTTTTTTCTGTTGTTTGACATGTAAAAAAAAAACAACAACTTTGCACCTTTTAACAACTGCCTCGGAAAATCTAACATTTGTAGCTGTTACCATGTTGCCATTTACTTACTTCATTTTTACATTTATCTATTGTAACGGGGAGGGGGACATGAACTAAAATTTCTAGGTCGCTTTCTGATCAACGATCGTTTGATATAGTTTTATTGCATTATGGTTTTTTTTTAATGAGGAAAGCTCATAAAAGAAAGGTACGGTGGGGGGGGGGTATACACGTGCTCTTATTTTATTTCTTGTTGTTGCCAAAGCCGTCTATGCGCGCTGCTATGTAGGTGTATGTGCGTATTAAAAATAAATGGAATATGTCAAGCGTTGGTGGTCGAGAGGTCAGCACAACTACCTTACAAGCAGTTGTCCCGAGTTAGCGGGTTCGCTTCCCGGCCGATGCTATGACACATGAGAAAAATAAATAAATAAGTGGAACATGAATATCTACAAGATGGAAAGAAAAACAAATGTTTTGTTTGATAAACTTTTTAAGAAAATGATAAAATTTAAAGAAAAGATTATAAATTCCAAGATGGAAGATCTGCTAATTTACAGAAAAGGAAAAATAATTTTGCTAAATTTAGCAAAAAAAAATTTTTTTCTCATATGTCAAGCAGCTGGCCCGGGTTCGTTTCCTGGTCAATTATGTATAATTATCGTTTTATTATAATGAATTTGATGTGTTAATGTTACTATAAGAAATAGATTTTATATTTAGAATATTATGTAAAGATATGTATTTTTTGTTGTAGATTCTTGAAAATGACTGTAATGGTGTAAAAACAGTTGAAACGTTGGAAATGTATAAAATGTGAATTTATATATATATGTTCGTTAGTTAATATTTTTGGAAAGAAATAAGAAGTTTTATGCATGTATTTATAATGTTGGAGAACATATATATTTTAAAGAAAAAAGTGTTTGTTTAATTTGTTATTAAAATGATAATATTATGGTGTAATATTTACTGTTTCAGTGTTATAGAAAATTTTATTTTATATAGGCATTAAGTATTTTTTAGTATTTAGTCTAGAATATTTTGACTATTATATTTATTTCATTATATATATATACAATTAGGTGTTTGGTTTAATAAATTTATTTTTATTAATTGGAAAATCCATCTTGTCTGTGTGGTATGATCTCATTCCAAAAAAGCATTACTAGTCAAGCGTTGATAGCAGAGATGTCAGCACAGCCGCCTTGCAAGCAAGCCGTTGGTTGCAGATGGTTGTTGCAGGTTCGCCTCCCGGCCGATTCTATGACATATGGAAAAAAAATCATTACTAAACATATTATTCCCCTAAGGATCATGCTTTAAGTTGAAAAAAGTGTCCTTTAATCAGAGAGCACCATTTTTTGAATGAAATCGTGCTTAAAAAAATAATTTTATTGGTTACCTCTAGAGGTGTTGTTTATCTGAAGAAATATAAAAGCTTAGACTCATCAAAAGAGTGGTTATCATCAGTGATCTAGGTGATTAGAATAATCTAAATAAACGATACTGTATTTTAAAAAAATATAAATTATGCATCAAGATATAAGTTTATAAAAAGGTAAGGAACTGATATGACCTTATGGGTGCCAACAGCCAAATTATATGATGACTGATGTGTAAACTGTAAAAGAGAACACCTGCCTTTAAGCAAGTTGGCAACCAATATATAACTGGTTTAAGCATAAATGTTCATTTCCCTCTTTTTACTGGTAATGTTTTATTACATTTATACAATTTAATAAGGTTCGAATCAGTTCAGCTCTGAAGTTCAGTAAAATTATAAAACCGAAGTCCTGAGAATACTAAATTTTATAATCACTTTTATGATACATAAATCACAATTTACTGATTGCAATATTATTAAGTCACAAAGATAAATGTAAAATAAAAATTTTGATTGTAAATTGAATTAATTTGTTTTAATTTCATTATAGTTGGTCAAGATATTCATAAAAGTTATAATCAAGGCACAATTATCCAAAGCTCAAATTTAGGTGTAAATGTAAGTTGTAGGGAAATCAAAGTTCCAGATATCTCTCTGACTAGAAGAATTACTTCAACTAAGGCCAAGACTAGTTCACCACAAAACAAAGTAATTCACCCTAAAACATTAAGTCACAACATTCTAAATTCACAATCCCAGGATAATAAGCAAACTTATGCTAATATAACTGCAAAAAACCTAAATAAAATCAACACCTTATCCAAGGAAAAGCAAGCAGCTTACTTAAACACCATTGGCATTGATGAAGACCAAGACTTTTATCCAATAGATAATCACAATGAAAACAATAATATAAACCCACATCTCACACAGGACAACTGTAATTTAAATGATTATGAAAGTATTAGTGAACAATTCAATAATATATTACCGCACAATCTCCGTAAATCCTTTTCTCATTTTCACAGTGAGTTCTCACTGATATTAACTACCACAAATGAGAAATGTCAATTCTTTATTTTTCCAGTAGATGAATTCTTTGCTATGATAAATGAACAAAACCTTAGTAATATAATCAACAGAATTCTCCATCACCCAAATAAACACTATTTCATTGTTGAATTTGTAAATCAATTTCAAAGACAAGCTTTTAGAAACAACCACCATATTTTAAATGAAAAATTACTCATTAACATTGATATGAGCAGACAATCTAATCTTAATGGATTGGCAAAAAATTGTCATATTTACTTCTCACAATATGATCTTCAATGCTTGTTAGATCAATTTGGGAAGGTGGAAAATTTCAAATACCTATGGGACAAACATTCGAAAATAGAAATCTTATCTAATAATGCTTCTTTTATATTAACTCCTCACAAAAATATATCACCACTTGATATCCATTCAGTCTTTATGAAGAAGGAGTGCCCAATTTATGTATTTTGTGGGTTCCACTATAGTGTTTTCTCTGTGGGGGCAGAAGTCACCTCATTAAACAACGCCCAATACATATTTGTGAAAAATGCAAAAATATCAACAGGAAAAATCACAAATGCAACTTATGGAAAAGAGATGAACTCAACAAAGATAAGCATCCTTACCCCATTCAGGAAGATCAAGTTTGGAAATGTGATGAGGAAATGGAGACAACAGGAGGAAACCTTAGATTGGATGTTAAGTCCTCTGATGGCAAGGTAACCAAGGAGGTAGAACCAATACCAATAAACCATAATCCAATGGAAAAAAATGATCATTCAATAGTCCATGGAACTAAAGTCATAAAGAGAAAACAATAGACTCAAGTAGTTCTCAGCAAGATGATAATAATGCATCATCTTCAGATGGTATACATAATCGAATTAAAACTACCATGTTAAATCAAAATCTAACAAACCAAGAAATAAAAAGGACAAAAATGGAAAAAAAAACATTGACATCAATAGAAGATGGTGACTACCCATCCCCTGTCAATGAAGTTCATCCAATGGAGTTTTCATACTTGAATAAAAACAGCCTATCAACCACAACAGGCATTGCAGTAATACAATTTCAATCCAATGAAATCAATGATGATAATCTAAACATCGATCCTGGATGGAAATTATAGAATTCTAAATATTCCATCCCCAGAAAATCCAACAACTCTCAAATATAAAGAATCCCTTGTAGCTTCAATCCTAACCAGATATGGCTGGAGTATTAAGCACAAGCTAAACCATGGATAGCAATGCTGAATGACCAAAGAAACATTTTGTATTCAACTTGTATTTCTACTTGACTAATAAATTCTAATTTTAAAAAAGAATGAAATATATTATTAAAGGCATGAGCTTGTTTACTTTAATATAATGCGACATGAAATCGACTAACAGCTAATAGATAAATATTAATAAAGAAATCAATCTCTTCTTTTCCTATACTTTGTTAAACGTATTTACTGATACTTTTGAAAATGATTTTAATTTAAAAAGGAGGAAAGAATTTTAGAAATATTTTTATTTGATTTTTTTAATCAGAGATAATATTTGAAGTATTTTTATTTCTCTTAATCGGATATCTGTTGATTGTTAAATCTTTTGAATGTTAATGCTAACTGTAGTAAATTTCTTGGTATACATATATAAATAGTTTATGTATATCAATATGTTAGTACTAGATAAATATAAATAGAGATAGATAAGGTAATATTCAGATTATTCACATTTTCTTTATTCTATTTGCAAGTTAGTTTGTTTAAATGTTTATTAACTAAGTAAAGGCTTATTTGGTAAATTAATTTTATTAACTGCTGCTGTGTCATGCTTTTGCCTGGTGATTCTAGATTTAAAGCACTCATGGGGTGGCTGGGTGTGCTACTGATTTATTTAAATTAATAATTTAAATATAACTTTATCAGACTACTAAATAATATCAAAGACAAAATATCACATGATCAAATGCCTCAAATCACATATAAAATCAATTGTGACAATACCAGTTGTAAATCTGTATATTATGGTAGACTCCATACAAATAAAGCCAAAAGTCTCCTAACTCAAATATTTGTTTAAGTAAGCTAAAAGTAAATCAGAATATAAATCTGATTTCTGGAAACATGAGCAAAAGTATGGCTACATTTTCAATCCAATACATTTTAAAATTTCTTGCATGGAGGAAGATGATAGAAAATGTAAAGTGAAAGTGGTATGGTTAAAGCCAAAAGTCTCCTAACTCAAATATTTGTTTAAGTAAGCTAAAAGTAAATCAGAATATAAATCTGATTTCTGGAAACATGAGCAAAAGTATGGCTACATTTTCAATCCAATACATTTTAAAATTTCTTGCATGGAGGAAGATGATAGAAAATGTAAAGTGAAAGTGGTATGGTTTATTGCTAACAAAAACTAGACAATAAAAAGAGGATAGCATTTAACTCTCCGACAAAATAATTCACATTAATATTTAATTACAATTGAGTATATATACTTAAGCTTGAAGTAATTAGAGGGGATTTGAATCCAAACTTTCAAATTCCTTTCAGTCATCTATTCCATATTACATAACCTGATACACATACCACATACATGTGAAAGAGATAAATGATCTCCAATGAACATTTTCTGCTAAATTAGCACTCATCATTTGATTCTGATTGGTATTTCTTAGCACATTATATAATCACTGCCTGGTATATATTAAGATAGCAAATCTTCAAACTTTAATAGATATACTTCAATCTTTTCCATTTTCCAAATCTTCAGCCATCCATATCATTGAAAATTGGATGATATGTTCAAAGCCTTTGCCAATTTTGTTGTCATACCCATATTGATCATAAGTTTCATCCTGAACCCTCATATGTAGGACCTTAAGATCATTTAAATACACAAAAAGATGGACAGACTATAATATTTAAATGCAATATAGTATTTATATAGTATATACACTGAGCACTGATTATATATATATATATATATATATATATATATCATATAATCAGTATATATATATATCAGAGCTATATGTATCTCCCATATATATATATATATATATGGGAGATAGATATTCAAACCAAATGATGACTGCTGGTTCATCATGAAATATATAGATTGGAGATTATCTTTTTCACATGTATGTGGTCATGTCTATCAGGATGACTGAAAGAAGTTTGAAAGTCTGGTTCAAATCCACTCTAAATAAATAAATTAGCACTATGCATTTAAATGTTACAGCATACCTAGCCACTCCATGAGTGCTGTGAATTTGGCTTCACCAGCTGAAAGCACACTCCACTACATTCAATGAATACCAAATAAACTACTTTGTGAAATGTTTAAGAAAATTAATTACAACTAGATATGGTAATACTTAAAATTAATTTGCCCAAAAATAAGAAAATCCATCCAATAATGGGAAAACTATAGAGGGACAGACAATGCAGATGCAAGGGATAAGATGAGAAAACATTGTATGAAAAAAGTGCTAAATTAAAAATATTAAGTAAAAGTTAATCAAATTAAGTATAATTAGAAATAGAATAGTAATATTTGACTGAATACAAATATAATTTATATACTTGGAGTTCTAGATGTAATAAGGGATTTGAACACAGACTTTTATGCTATCCACTCTATTTCATACAACTGATACACATGACATCTCAAATATAAAAAGATAAATGATCTCCAATATACATATTTCCTGCTAAAACAGTATCCATATGTTCATCCAGGTCATCATCTCCCACATATATATACAATCAATGATTAGTATATATTAAGATATTGGTTGTATGCTATAGTGTGGAAACAAGTTTGAAATTCTGTGTTTAAATCCCTTATTTGTATTCAATCAAATGATACAAATTCAGCCTGCATTCTGCCCATCCCTTTTCTGTAAATTTAAAGGGATAAAGTTCTACACATGAAAAATCATAATGACTTAAATTGAACATGGGCATAACAATAATATTGGTATGAACTGGAAATATGGGTGTTCCATCATCAGATTTTCAAAGATATTAATGACTGAAGAGTTGGAGGGTGGAGCATATTGAAGCCTTTCCATGAAAGTTTAAATAATTGCTGTCTTAATAAAAACCAAGCACTGACTGTATATATGTATTTGAGCTGATGATCTGACCCATCTCATGAGTACTGGTTGTGTGGTCATCTGTATCAGCTGTATAAGATAGGGAAGATACCTGAAGGAAGCTTGAAATTCTGTGTTTAAATATAGTATTAAAAAAGTTTAGCTTTTGATGGTTTATAATTTGATGATAACATAATCTAAATTTTATTAAAGGAAGAACATATCAAAATGGAAACCAAAAAAAGAGTTCAACAAGCAATATAAAAAGTGGCATTAAAAACAGTAGTGGGTGATGATTTACAAGACTTAATAATGCTTATATGGATGGTGAAGAAGCAAATTAAACTAAAAAAAAATTAAGAAGAGATGTTGAAAAAATGCAAATAAAACTCAGAAAAATATTAATGTTTTTTTAAAAAATAAATTTAAAAAATGATTAAAGATATTTAGAAAATCAATACAAGATTAATGAAATGTTTTTAGAAAATCAAGAAAAGAATGATTTTATTTAATTGATAATAAAAAAGAGTCAGATAGAGGGCCCAGAAAAATGCAACAAAAATGAATATGTATTTAAAAAGATGCAGACAGAAAACAAAAAAAAAGTATGGTGAACAATATTAAAGAAAAAATTACAATCATGTGCAACAGGAAAGAAGTAAAATCTAGAGGTAATGAAACCTAAAAAAAAGATTGTTATATCAATGGAAAAAATAAAGACAGATAATAACAGTGATGCTTCATATAAATATAGCATCATTGTAAAAGTCTTGAATAATGTTAAAAAAATACTGATGCCTTTATTATTAATGCTTATCAGGATAAAGACATAAATGAAGAAAAATATGCTAAACAAAAGCTGAAATTTGTCATAAAATATGATGGATCAAAAATAATTCAAAAAACATCTCATTGGTTCAAATCTTAATATAAAATTTGCTTTAGATGAGACCACAAATAGTGAAATTAAGCTAGAAAATGAATTCTGCTGCCTAAATGCTAAAGAAATGGATAATGAAGAACTACAGTTGTTGAAAACTAAAGGTAGAACTGCTTTGAATTATAAAGTACACTAAAGACAATGAAAATGTATTAATGAAAATGTATTAATAAAAGATCAAAAAGTATGCAATTCAATACTAACATAAATTTAAAATGAGCAATTATTTTTTGGTCAATCATTTAGGGGGTTATTGCTTAAAATATCAGTATTGAGATAGCAAGAAAAGAAGTAGAGCTGAAAAACAAAAGGCAAAAGATTTATGGGACAGATAGAACGTTTTCAGTCACCCCACACAAAAATATTTGCATTAATAAAGAAATAACTGGAAAGAGGAATGTTTTGATTATGTCAATAAAAATGAAGACCTAATTTTTGATGATGCATTTCATTGAAAAAATAAATGATTTCGGAAATGATTATATAATATGTAGTAAAATTCTAAAATTAAAGATTATTTTTGAAAAGATATTAAAGTGTTGGATAATGTACTAAATTTAAAACTACTGAAAGAACAGCTACACCAATAATTGATTCTCATTACACAAATATTATGAAACCCTTAAGTTTTACATTTAGAGTTTAGTTAAGAAAAAGTAAAAATGTCGGAACTGAAAAAAACTTTTGACTATTGGAGTTTATTTAGCTGTACTTTCAGTGCTGTGATGGATGGATGATTTTGTCATTGGCATGCAGATATAATGGTTTCATGCAACTTCTTAGAGTTTTTTTTTAGATAATGCAAATATCCACTAAGAAATGGTATATATGTCTAAGTCTCAAGAAAATGATAAAAGGCATAACATTACAGTTTATTATGTGTCAAATCACCTCAGATGTTCAGAAATTTTCTGCTACATTCTCTGTAAATTAACATGTCAGAGCTTGTATTATAAAACACCTTATTCAAGAAGGTACCTCTTTTAACTATAGGCTGCTAAGATATTGAATATTCAAAACAGTTGGCTAATTCAAACAGAGTGAAATTTACATAAGCAACAATCTCTAAATTGCTGCTAAACAAACACATTTACTATACTTATACAAAAACAGACTCAACATTAGTCATTTTTAACTTTTTGAAACTCCCAAATATAGATATATTTGAAAATAGTTTTATTGCATACCATTATCTGAAATGAATATCAAATATTAAATCTCCTCAAATGATAAGAAGTTTTCAGCTATACCCTTTATCTTTGACTAAGTATAATAAACATTTGTTTAAGAGCAATTTAAAGATCATTACTTTACAGTTAACTAAATGGCTTCTGAAGATTTGCCTTGGATCCTTAGGTCTAGGTCCAGTGATTTTAGATTCAAATCTCTTCACAAATGAAAGCCCCAAGCTAAAAACTAGTTTGAGAATATTGGATGAATAGGCACTAGATGGGAATTTTGTGCTCAGACCTTGCTTTTGTGGATTACTAAGGCTTACACTGAATGGTTCTACTGTATGGAGGGTTTGCTACAGCTAATAACTTGTGTACACATAGGGAATGGTTATCATGTAAAAGTTTGGTGATACGGGATTATGGTGATTATGGTTTTTGATAAACAAAAACAGGAAAATGTATAGATGCTGAACTGGGTTCACATTTGTATGACAATACAGGCAAATGAGCTACTATTGAAAACATTAATGTGTATATATCTTGAGCTTCTAGCTTTATAGTTAACTAAATAGATGTGAAGAGTTTATTTGGGTCTTAGATGTAGGTTCAGTACTCTCAGAATCAAAACTCATACTGATGAAAGCCACAAGTTGGAAACTAGTCTGGGAATATTGAATGAGTAAGTACTCAATGGAAATTTTGTGTGCAAACCTTCCTGAATTCATTGATTACTAAGACATTCATAGATGTCTTTACAGTATGAAAAGTTTTCTACTGCCAATAACAGCTTGAATAATCACAGGGAATGGTGATCAAATGATGTTTTGGTAATTTTATACCATTTCTGCCTACGAGATGATGGTGACAATTGTTTTGATAAACCAAGGGCATCAAAATGTATAGATGCTGAACTGAGTTCAGATCTCTATGACTATACAAGTGAATGATCTTGGATTGAAAACATTAATGTGTTTTCATCTTGAGCTCATAGCTTTGTAGTCAACTAGATAGATAAAAGATAAATAAGTGGATCCTCAGATTTACATGCAGTATTTTCAGATCTAAAGCTCTTCACTGATGAAAGCCAAAACTAAAAAAAACTACTCTTGAAGTATCAGTTGAGTGGGTGCTGCTAGATGGGCATTTTCTGCATAAATCTTTCTGCATCCATAGATAACGGCCTACCACTGGCACTACTGTATGAAGAGTTTGGTACTGCTTAAGGGTAGAGCAATACAGCTTTAATTCTTTCCGTGATTGATCATTTTATTATTTTCATTTTAAATTACTTTCTATATCTGTGTATGTGTTTTCTATAATAATATGCTTTTATCAGATCTGCCATGTAATTCTGAATGTTCTCAGATCTATCTGATGTATATTGCCACAAATGATAATTGCAGTATATAAAGCTTTTTTAACCCTGCATATTAATGAGATATAGGTGCTTTTGATTTTTCATCCAGTTTGTAATCATTTTATATGGGAGAGCATTATGTGTCCATTTTAATTTTAAATCTAGATATTAAATTTGATTATTTTCTTCCAGTTCAACTCTTTAATTTCATTCCAAATTTATTTTCAAATCTCTGAATATGTGATTGTTTATTGAGGTGTACTTACAAAAACATTGCCCCATAGCATACATAATACAATTTTCCTGTGTGTTTAATATAGGGATTATTATTCTTGTTTTTTTGAAAGCCAGGATTGGACTACATACAATTGCACTAATGAATGTCTATTGACCTTGATTCTGTCCTTCTTATATTCTTACCCTTTGAATGAAGCCACAATATCATTATCTGTCCAAGTTAAGAATACTATGTTAATGTGTTTATATTTTTATTTCTTAATAATTTGTTAATAAATTTAATTGAATCTTTATTGCTCACCAATCCATAGCTCTTATATCCAAGGAGGCCAGTTTATGTTCATTAGAAATAGTGTTGCTTTTAATAATGTCTTTAAATTTGAATGATGATTTTATATGTATGTTACAATCTTCTTTCTGTAATTATGTGACAAATTTCAAAGTTTCATGATAATAGGCTCTGTCAAAGTTGATTATTAGTTTATGTAGATGGTGTTTTTTTGTGTGCATTTTAATATTTTCAGATAATCAGGTCAATAGAGTGCTATATGAATAGATTTGTAAGTATTGTTGTATATTTTTAAGTATGTGTAGTATATACTTTTCTTGTTTAGTTTTGCCATTTCAATTGGTAAGTCTAATAAACATTAAAGCAGTAATCTGCATCAACATTTTCTTCTCAAAATAATCTTTGTCTTTCTTTATACATGAAATTGCATTTTTACTAGAGTTTTTTTTTGATTGTTTTGACACTCTTAAACCAAGATGAGAGATTAATTTTTGTATTCACTTTCAATGCTATCACTGCTCTAACAAACAATTTTTTTTCAGCCTTGTCATTTTCATAGTTGGTCTCTAATTCTGTGACCATTTTTATTTGAAGATGTAATCATTCTCCACTGACAAACTAAGGTCTAGTATTATATATTGAGGCACATTTGACTGGCACTCTATAACTTGATAAGTTGATAATACCTTCTGCTAATAAAAAAATTCCCCTCCTTTTGATTCAATTCTACAAATTAACATTTTTTGTCAAATTTTTGTTTCTAATTATCTAAATTATCTATTAAATTTTCCACACCATTTTATATTCTTTTCTAAATAAATGACATTTTGTTCCTTGAACTTATTTTGAGCTAGTAATGCTATTTTTAACTTTTCTTTGATATATGTTTCATTATCCATCTGATAACTTGCCTCTGCAGTTATTTTTTTACTTTAATATGACTGATTATATAGATTTACAAATACTCACAGTGCAACAGTTTGGGTAAACACCATAATAGAAGCTTTTCTTAATAAACTCTATCCTAGCATCCAGTGTTATTCCTTCATATTTTATATGCTGTCCTATAAATCCAGCTTTTCCTTTCATCTCCATAATATGTAATTACATTTTGATAATATGTCATTATAACTGTTAAAAATGGGGTTTAAATATAAAATTTAGTAAGATTTATTGTGCCAAAAATACTTTCAATGCTTTTATTTCATATTCATGGTTAGTCTGCTAAGAACATTATTTTTTTTGCAGATTCTAATGCTATTTGATTTTTGGTTCATTATGTACTCATTTCGTGTAATGGACAATGCTACTTTTATTTGTTGATTGCTATTATTTATTTATTTCCATATAATTTTAACAACACTCAGATCACAACTTTGGCTATGTTCTAATGAATATCAGATCATTCTTAATTCTAAGATTTGCTCTGATTTCACCATAATATGCATATGAGCAGTCTTTTTGGCTGCAGATTACAATATAAACCACAAGGGTCCAGTCCAATATTAAAATATTGTCCTTTGTGCTTGTAATAAACTTGTTTGAATTTATGAAGATTCTGAATCTGATATTAAATTTGTCTGAGCAAGTTTATGCTATTTTATTACCAATACATGATAAATATGGTAGAGTAATCTATTAATTATTTTTAATTTTGTATTTCTCAATACATCTGTTTATGTGCATCCTGGAAGAACCTACTTTTATCAAATTACCATGTAATGTAAAGTCAAAACCAAAAAAACAAGTTTATAATGTGCATACTTAAAAAATATACAAATAATTTATATAACATGCAACAATACCCACAAGTATACCCATCTAGCACTCTACTGCTTAAATTATTTGTGAATATGAAAATACACATATAACATTTACTTAGACTAATAATCAACTTTGGTAAAGCATACTATCAAAAAACTTAAAAATTTGTTGCACAATTACTAAAAGAAAAATTAGCTTTTGGAAAATGTACCCCAAAATCATCACTTGAATTCATGGACATTATTTAAAGTGCCACTATTTCTAAGAACATAGACCTGTCTCCTTTGTTGTAACAAAAATTGATGAATCAGTTAACCATAAAGAGTCAATAAAAATTATCAATGAATTATTAAAAACCATGAATACAAACATATATAAAAGATAATTTATCATAGAGTTCTTAACATGGATACATAACAACATTGTGACTACATACAAAAGGCAATAATATAAATTGACAGAATCATGGTTAATTGGCTTATCAATTAATCCAATTGGCCCTGGCTTGCAAAAAACAAGCACAATAGATGCTATATTAAATACATATTAAATACACTGAAAAATTATATATCACATGATCACCATCTCATACTAGCACATAATTGTTGTAAACAAAGGCAAAACTCTCCATACAGTAGTGCTACCCTGTTCTAACCAGAGTAATCAATGGATTCCAGAAGGCTTGTGCATAAAATCCCTATCTAGTGCATTAGATCCTAAGATCTAGGTGCAGTGCTCTCAGATCCAAGGCTCCTCACTGATGATGGCCACAAGCCAGAAACTAGACTGGGGATATTGGATGAGTAGGCACTAGATAGGGATTTTATGCTCAAGCCTTCTGGCATCCATTGATTACTCTGGTTAGCACAGGGTGGTGCTACTGTATGGAGAGTTTTGCCTTTGTTTACAAAAATTATATATACATGTTATATAGAGGATGTCATTGTAAGAGCACATCAAAATACAATTAATCAGCCAGTTCAAAAATTTGAACATAATTTCAGGCTTGAATTGGATAGTTGAACTGGAAGAAAATAATTGAATTCAATATCTGGATTTAAAATTAGGGTGGACACAATGAACACCAATATAAAATGATTATAAAATTTACCCATATCAGAATATACATAGATGTAAAATCAAAAATACTTACATCTCATAAATTTACAAGGTTAAAAAGTTGTTTTCATCAAAATTATTATTTGTTTCAATATGAATTGAATAGAACTGAGAACATACAGCAATACATGGCTGTTGACCTAGGCAGTTTATTACAGTTTACACATACATATAGAGCAATTCTAAAACAAAATAATTCATAAAATGGTCTATTATAGAAATTACAAATTTTCTCAGACAAATTTGATGTCAAATTCACAATCTCCATAAATTTAAACAAGCTTATTAACAACACAAAGAACAAAATTCTGACATTGGACTGGCCCAATGTGGTCTATGCTATAAACTGCAGCCAAAAAGACTGTTTATATCTATATTATGATGAGACTAGGGCAAATCTTAGAACTAGAATAACCTAACATTTATTAATGTAAGATAAAATTTGAAGCTGTTAATTCATCAGTCTTTCATAATCATTAAAAAGAACATGGCTATAATGGTGATCCAAGTTTTGTTAATATTATGTTTGAAAAATGAAACAATTGCAAATGTAAAATAAAACAGGAATGGTTCATTACACAAAATGAATACATAATAAACCAATAATCAAATAGCATTCAAATCAGCAAAAAAATGTTTTCAGCAAACTAACCATGAATGTGGTGTGAAAGCATTGAAAGTATACTTGGTACAATAAATCTTACTAAATTTTAACTCTATTTTAGTATACAAAGAGCAAGAATATAAAATGACAGAATCATCAATGGGTTTGTCCATTTGTGCAATTGTATATAGTCATTACTAAGAAATAAATACAATAGACCCTACATTGAACACATAGGAAATTTATATATATACACAATGTGGGGGGGGGGTATATCTTTATAAATGCACCTTAGAATAAAATTAATCACATGTTCAGAAATTTAAGTATAAATTCAGGATTGAATTGGACAGTTGAACTGGAATAAAATACTTAAATTCAATATCTGGATATAAAATTAAAATGGAGTCCAATACAAAATTATTAAACTCCCGCATAACAAAGGTTACACATGATAGGTAAATAGATGAATGTGAAATTGAACAGACAAATACATCTATAAACAGATTTAGACAGTTAGATAGATAAAATTATTACTTTTAATATTGCAATTATTTTTATATTTTTTCTTTTTTTTTTTAGACGGATGCCAACTAGTGCTTCTGAAAATTGATTGCACTGAAGATTAAATGAGCCCGACGAGAGAAACAATATTTTCTTAATTAGAAGCTTTTATTTTTCTTAGTACTGATTTTTGGTTGACTATGGGGGATTTATTTTTAACTTTTATTAAAAAATTATTAATAAAAAAACTATTTTACACAATGAACACTTTTTTTTTCTAAACAGTAATAACTATTCAACTATTTACCAATGTAACCCCCTAGAATAATTTGCAAATGTAAAATAACTTAGTTTTGCTATTTATTTTTCAAAATTTTGTTACTTTACAAAAGGTTATTTAATATTGAGAATCTGATAAACAATTTTTAAAACAAAAAAATTTGTAAACTAAATACAAAACTTCTGTATTTGAAAATCATATATTAATAAATATTTGATAAAGATTAATTATTTTTATTTTAAGCTTAACTTTATAATGTAATTTAAAATATGAATAACACGTGTCAAAATATTCTATGTTGAAACTACACTTTTCAAATAGTTGATTCCAGCAAAGCTGTTGTCACGTGGTGAAGATTTTTCCATTTATAATTAAAATTCTATTTGCTGCTGCCATGTAAATAAACTAATCATAGAAAAAAATAAATAATTTCTATATATTTTTTTGAATTTCTTTTTTTAGTTTTATTTAATCATTTTCTTAATAATTAATTGCAGATTTAAAATAAGGTAAAGTTGTTGTTATTTACTTTATTATCGTAATTATAAGAAACTGAAGTAATCCTGCACAATACCTCTATATAAATTATTTAATTATAAATTTTATAAAAGGGAAAAGTAAATATTTAATAAATCTGACTTTTGTTTTGTTAATTAGTTATAATGGCATATATTTGGTAGATGAAAACCGTCTTTAAACTGCTCACCTCAAAGCAATGGCTTTTCCAATAATCACTTTAAGAGATGTGAATAAAAACGATTCTCACAAGATTTCCAACTGCATCTCATTAATAGCAGCAACTCGTAAATAATTATGAAATATGAATTTTTTCTACAGTACAGGCTTTTTTATACCCGCACTTATATATGTAATAACTCAGACTTTTACACGACCCTCAATCATCCATGCTATCTCATACCACTGATACATCTGATCACACACCGATCAATATACATATTTTGTGCTAAACCAGCACTTGTCAGTTGGTCCAGATTACCATCTCCACACATATATACAATCAAAGCTCAGCTTATATTAAAATAGCCAATCTTCATCATTTAGAGAAAAAAATTGGAATATATACATTAATCCACGAACTACACATAAATCCATGTATTTTACCTGCTGATTCCATAGTTTAATTACTTATAATATCTTGTGATTCTGTGTTTTAATTTGTTGTGCAATAATCTATTTTTACTAAAATGCCTTTAATCTTGACTTAATATACCTTTTCACTGCATTTTAATCTCAGCTATATTTTACAATGAAAGCAATTAATAGTGCATCTGTTTACAATTTTTTTAAAACAATAATCTTCAATAGACAAAAAACATGACAACTTCATCATTGCTTATTTTTCAGGAAAACCATTTATCATTGATGTGTTTTGTTAAACCTCTAGAAACTTTCTTTTTATACCATTGCAATCAATTACAAATGATTTTAATCAATAGATGCTAGAAGATTAGTGCATCACAATTCCCATCCAATAAACCCAGACTAGTTTACAGCTTTTGGATTTTATTATTGTGGAGTTTTGGTTCAGTCCCATACTGCTATTTGAGTTAGATAGCTGGATTTTTGGACATTTAAATGTCTGAAGGTTTCAGATTTTCTTCTCAATAGTTAGGCATTGATAAAATGCTAGACTAGTTCTAGTGTTTTTATTCCCTAACACCTCACTGATGATGCTAGATGCAGAAACCGTGGTCTGGGGTTGAGGGTTTTTGAAGCTTGTTAAGAGTTTGTTTTTTACTTACTCTATATATAATATTTCTAAATACGAGTTTTATTAAAATTAGGCCATCTGACTTGATTTTTTATCAATTTAATATATATATATAATATAACACACACACACACACAGATATATATATATATATATATATATATATAACAAAACTCCAATGTTTCAACTGTTTTTATCTTCATACTGTCATTTTCAAGGATCTGCAACAACAATATAAAATACATATTTATAAATAAACCTCAATTACATAAATACCTTCATCTTACATTAACATAAACAGTAACAAACATATTAAACATATATAATGAAACAATTTACCCCTATTCTGAGTACTGTTTACATTTTTAAAATTATAATTTAGCTGAATTCAAACCTTTACTTTTATCAAACCAATTTTCTACAGTTATTCTTTTCGAGGGTGAATTTTTACAGTGACGCATATATATAACTAACGGCCCTTCCCATACGAAGTTTTCCCGAAAACAAATCGAGTCATTCACCCCTTACGCAAAGTTTTCCCGAACTGTGGGTCATTCAAAGGGGTAAGTGAAACAACTGACAGCAAAACACATACACATCAGGTAATGAAATCGAACCCTCCCAGCTTTAACTCAACTTTAACTAGACCTCTACATTTATGGACAACAAATATATATTTTTTTTGTTCGTTGCCAAGCGCCAAACTCGTTATTCAACAAGAATCATAGGGTCCATTAAATATTTATTTGATTCAGCCTTTTAATAGTGTTGCCCATCTTAATGCTCAGGGTGTGGTAGTGCCATGCACCGGAGAAGAAATGAAAGGGAATGCAATTTCAAATCAATTCATTCTATATCTTTCTATTTCTATTATCCCATTAAAGTTTAAACTAAATCTTTTACAATCCTCATATGCTTTGCTATCTAATCTGTCTCGCTATAAATTATCGTTAAATTCGCACAAGCACGCACGTGTATAAGATTTTGGAACTCATAAATTCTAAAACGTGTATCGCACTAAATCAATAATTTAGCTACAGATCTACTATTACTTATTTAAAAAACACAATCAATAAATGGCACACATATACATATAATAAATATTTTAATGAAATATTATTCAGGAGAAGACAATAAAAAAAATATTTAATAATACAGGTATAATATGAAATATTCTTGCAATTAGGTTGGATTAATTTTAAAATTTGAAAATGGCATAATAAGGGTATATTTACCGGTATAGTATAATTTGAATAACTGGCTTATGTGTTTCCGAGTGCACTCGCAAAAAGATTCCGGGAGTCCTACCTAGGCAAATATGGCATCAATCGCTTCCACTTAACATTTCATTCCTTTGGTCCATCTAAAGTGGTGTATTCAATCTTCTGTTCTTTATTCTTTCAGCTTAATTCCGGAATGGCATACGATCTACACTGGATTCAAACAGCTTCAGTTATGTAGGGCAGTTGGAGATGTTGATTGTAGAATATATTAATGTGGCATATTAAAATGGCTGGAGTACGAACACTGACCAAGCATGATGGTGATTCTACCCCATGCGATCCATGAGATCACTCATATATGTAGTTTAGTTCTTACAATTTGCTTCTCCAACTTTCTTCTTTTCAGCTAATAACTTTTCTTCAAATAAAATTTAGAATATCTTGCACATAAGACTAGCAGAGCTCAACTGCCCCATTTTTTTCAAATTAATTAATCAATCCCAGTTGCCTCCCACCTGATCGCTGGTATTCCTTTGTTTCAAAAATAGATTTTCTTACAAAAATGTTAAACAAAAGGAAAACCACTTAGCGATCTTGACTTTTACTTATCTCTCTTTTTCTTTTTAAATTCCTGAACTTTTAATTACAAATCCTTTTGCCAACTTTAACCAAACGAGAGATCGAAAATTAGTTCAATAACTAATGGCATTCCATGTTCATTTTTCTTAATCAAAATTATTTCTGAAAAATCCATTTAATTAAAACAAACACACACAAAAAAATATATATCCATTCAAGCAGTTGGATTTTGCTTTCTTTATTTTTCTTTCTTTCTATTGAACAATGCAATCCATTTTGCCAATTCATTCAGGAAATTTATACTCACAAAAAAAACTTTTCTTTTACCTGCTTTAAAGTCTTCTAAATTTCTACTTTCCTGTTCTCAACAATATCTACCTACATATATGTATGCCACTCATAATATATAACCACACCCCTCATTCCGGCAAATACACATGCGCTTGGTATGTGCAACTTTTATAAATAATTATCTAATACTAATAAATAAATAAAAATTATACACAACTGCATTCATGTTACAATGCCCCCCTGTTGGAAAGACTTCAAAATGAGGTTTATTTTGTTTTGAAGGCTACCAAAGAAAAAAATTCTGACCCTAACCCTTTCCCATATGTACATGTTTTTTCCCTTCTCTTCTGTTCCCCATAAACTTCATTTTATTATTTGCTATGGTTTTTGGCGGTTAGAATCCTTTCCTTGATCATCGTTTCTCCATTTGCCTCGATCTATAGGTTTATCCTGTTCGCTTTCACTCATATCTATAGCGCCTAACATCTCAGCCATCTCTTCAATCGATGACCTCCCATTCCCTATCAGCATCTGTTCGATCTTTGTTGGCAAATTGTGCCTGATGATTCTAATTATATGTCACTCTGTCATAATAAATTTGTCCAAGGTTCGCAATTTAGCCACTTTCGCCAAAAAAAATGCGCGTAATTCTCTTGCCCATTTACTCTATATTTTTCCTGCATTACACGGTATCTAACGACCTCTTGCCACTTTTCCGACCAAAACATTTCACACAGCTTCCGTATACTCTTTAAACACTTGAGGTTGGCAAAATAGAGACTCCACCATGACAACGTACTCCCCGCCAAGTTGCTACATGCTATTATTACCTTAACCCCTTCCGACATTTCGTTTACGTTAAAGTACCTCTGTAGGCTCTTGAGGTGCTCTACTGGCACCTCTTCTATTTGACTGGAGAATGAACGGATCTTAAGGAATTGGTTGACATTTGTCTGGCTACCTATCCCTTTCTCCATGATTTGCTGCTCTTCCCTTATCTTCTCTCCTATTATGACTCGACCCGTCTTAATTTTATTTTCCTCTGTATTTTCCTCTACTTCTAATTTATCTGTCTCTTGCTTTTCACTCTCCCCCACCTCTGTCTTACTGCTTCCTATTTCTTCACACAACTTTTTCTCCAATTCTGCCAAACTCTTTTCATTTTCTATCTGCATCTCTGATAACCTTTCGTTCATTTCTACCTTTACCTCCCTTATTTCTTTTTGTAACCTTTCTTCCATTTCTCATAACATTACCATGATCTGTTTAAACATGTCCATTTCCTTTCCCTTGTCTGACATTTCTGAATCCATGTCATCCGATTTTAATTTTATATTATTTTTGTTTAATGCGATTAACAATATGTGCCGGGTTCAATTTCTCATCCCCCAACCATTTCTCCACGTAGTATTTATTTTTCCCCTTTTTGTTTTTGCCCTATTTGTCTATTTACCATTAAATTCCATTATTATTTTTTCTTCCCAAGAAAAAATATTTATCTAAACAGCATTCATTTTTACACTTAAAAAAAAAACAAACTATATTTCCTCTTTTTTTTTTTTTTTTTAAAAAAAAATTTTCTCCCTTTGATTTATGCGCCTTCTATATCCTTCAGCCGCATTAACCCTATCAATTTCCATTCTTCAAAAGCCCCATTGTTGAGTGTCCATTGAAACAATTTAACCCTATTCTGAGTACTGTTTATGTTTTTAAAATTATAATTTAGCTGAATTCAAATCTTTACTTTTATCAAACCAATTTTCTAGTTATTCTTTCCAAGGGTGAATTTTTACAGTGACACATATATATAACTAACGGCCCTTCCCATACGAAATTTTCCCGAAAACAAATTGAGTCATTCACCCTTTACACGAAGTTTTCCCGAACTGTGGGTCATTCAAAGGGGTACATGAAGCAACCGACAGCAAAACACATACACATCAGGTAATGAAATCGAACCCTCCCAGCTTTAACTTAACTTTAACTAGACCTCTACATTTATGGACAACGAATATATTTTTTTTTGTTCATTGCCAAGCGCCAAACTCGTTATTCAACAAGAATCGTAGGGTCCATTAAATATTTATTTGATTCAGCCTTTTAATTAGTTGCCCATTTTAATGCTCAGGGTGTGGTAGCGCCATGCACCGGAGAAAAAACGAAAGGGAATGCAATTTCAAATCAATTCATTCTATATCTTTCTATTTCTATTATCCCATTAAAGTTTAAACTAAATCTTTTACAATCCTCATATGCTTTGCTATCTAATCTGTCTCGCTATAAATTATCGTTAAATTTGCACAAGCACGCACGTGTATAAGATTTTGGAACTCATAAATTCTAAAACGTGTATCGCACTAAATCAATAATTTAGCTACAGATCTACTATTTCTTATTTAAAAAAACACAATCAATAAATGGCACACATATACATATAATAAATATTTTAATGAAATATTATTCAGGAGAAGACAATAAAAAAAATATTTAATAATACAGGTATAATATGAAATATTCTTGCAATTAGGTTGGATTAATTTTAAAATTTGAAAATGGCATAATGTGTATATTTACCGGTATAGTATAATTTGAATAACTGGCTTATGTGTTTCCGAGTGCACTCGCAAAAAGATTCCGGGAGTCCTACCTAGGCAAATATGGCATCAATCGCTTCCACTTAACATTTCATTCCTTTGGTCCATCTAAAGTGGTGTATTCAATCTTCTGTTCTTTATTCTTTCAGCTTAATTCCGGAATGGCATACGATCTACACTGGATTCAAACAGCTTCAGTTATGTAGGACAGTTGGAGATGTTGATTGTAGAATATATTAACGTGGCATATTAAAATGGCTGGAGTCTGAACACTGACCAAGCATGATGGTGATTCTACCCCATGCGATCCATGAAATCATTCATATATGTAGTTTGTTTCTCACAATTTGCTTCTCCAACTTTCTTCTTTTCAGCTAATAAATTTTCTTCAAATAAAATTTAGAATATCTTGCACATAAGACTAGCAGAGCTCAACTGCCCCATTTTTTTCAAATTAATTCATCAATCCCAGTTGCCTCCCACCTGATCGCTGGTATTCCTTTGTTTCAAAAATAGATTTTCTTACAAAAATGTCAAACAAAAGGAAAACCACTTAGTGATCTTGACTTTTACTTATCCCTCTTTTTCTTTTTAAATTCCTGAACTTTTAATTACAAATCCTTTTGCCAACTTTAACCAAACGAGAGATCGAAAATTAGTTCAATAACTAATGGCATTCCATGTTCATTTTTCTTAATCAAAATTATTTCTGAAAAATCCATTTAATTAAAACAAACACACACAAAAAAAAAATATATCCATTCAAGCAGTTGGATTTTGCTTTCTTTATTTTTCTTTCTTTCTATTGAACAATGCGATCCATTTTGCCAATTCATTCAGGAAATTTATACTCACAAAAAAAAATTTCTTTTACCTGCTTTAAATTCTTCTAAATTTCTACTTTCCTGTTCTCAACAATATCTACCTACATATATGTATGCCACTCACAATATATACCCACACCCCTCGTTTTGGCAAATACATGTGCGCTTGGTATGTGTGACTTTTATAAATAATTATCTAATACTAATAAATAAATAAAAATTATATACAACTACATTCTCATTCCTTTTGTAACAGGGT